>JZSA01002325.1:0-14603 GCA_000956155.1 Cotesia vestalis
GGTGTGTGTGTGTGTGTGTGTGTGTGTGTGTGTGTGTGTGTGTGTGTATATAACCCTTTTATAACTTTTGAACGGCTCGATCGATTAAATAAATACATACATATATAAACTTGTGAACTAATGACATTTTCTGAACCAGCTCGACGAACTGAGTCAGGAAATAGCAAAATTTTCAAAAGTTGCGTCATGAGGACAAATGCAATAGTTAGATTTCTATGAAATCTACTAAAAAAAAAAAACTTTTCTTAAGATAAAAATTTAAAAAAAAAAAAAGGAAATTTCAATTTTGGAAACTTTCATTGAAAATTCCATTTTCAGTATTGAATTTCATAGAATCTTTATGTTTTAAAAGACTTATCCAATACAAGTGTCGTAAAATTCAATTCCAAAGTTGTAAAACTTCAATAGAAAAATCATCAACAGATTCTCTTTATCGTGCAAGAGCTCAGACTTTATTCGTTAAATAGGTTTAGCATTGTACAAAATAGAAATATCTGAAAAATTATTATATTGTAACCTTGAAATTAAAATAGTGATGTCATGTTCTCTGCTAAGTCCGTTATTTACCTTTAAGATTAACATTAAAGTATACCTTCGATAAAACGAATGAATATTTCGGTAATATTATAAAAATAAAATTAAAGGTAATATTAAAGATAATAACTTAGCCCCCATAAGATCTCAGTATAACGAATAAAAGATACGGTAACGAGACGAAATAATCTTTGAGCATAATGTTTCCTCGTACTCCTGTAACTCGGCCCCTCGTACCCGTGACAACTGAGCCAAGACAATCTACCTCACAAATGACTGACATTCCACCGATTCCTCGCCAAACGGAAGACTTAACAAATATACCCACGTCGGTAAATACAATCCTAAACAGTACTACTCATACGGCAACGGACGGCTTAGACAGTTCAGTAACTAACGTAAGTGGGATATAAAATCTCCCCGATGCAGAAATTTCAAATCACCCTGCACAGACTTTACAGAATGTTGTTCATCAGCTACGAATGGAAGTAGCCGCATTAAGATCGGCTCAACAAAACCTCCACACCTCTGTAGCTGCTACAGTAACGCAGTCCACACACATGCCCATGTCAGACGCTACATATACTAATACCTATATGCATAACACGCATATGTCGACTTTACAACCACGAGAGCTATTTCCTAGCACAGCAATCCCATCAACGATGTACGGACAGCAATATTCCCCCTATCAGTTTATGCCTATGCATACTACGAGTACTAGTACAACCCAAGGTGAGGCTGCGCGTTTACCGTACGCGCAACAAACTCCCTTTTTACCCACTATGGCCGGCGGAGCCGGGCCTCAACAGCACACATTGCCACAAAGTATACCTCCGTATATACACAACAATACTCCGATGCCTACAATGTACTACTCCTACCCTAATTTTAACACACAGTTTGCCGCAACGAACACATGGAAAGCTAACACATCCATGCATCCAAATGAGATAAGCCAAATTGCTAAATCCTGGAATGTCACATTCCCATCGCAAGACGACAGTCCTGTCATCGATTGCGCCACAGAACAAACTTCATTAGACTTCATAATTAATAATAATTCTTCACAGCGTAAACCAGCTAACTCGGGTAATTCGACTCGAAATCCTCCCTCGCTTTCTCCAGAATATTTTCAAAACATGTTCCAATTATTATTCGAAAAGCTGCAACTCGATACACCCATCTCACAACCATCAGTGTGTCAACGATGCGGTAAAATAGGGCATACCGCCAACGTCTGTTGTATGCCAACCACGGATGAAATGCGGAAACGGGCGGGTTTCCCCATACCACCAAGGAGCCCAAAGTCAAAAAACGAGTAAGCGCCCTGGTGGATGATCAAACACCAACCAGGGCCAATGAATTCTCGGAAATAGATTTACCCCTTAAACAGCCTTCGGAGGCAGTAACCGTTACAACTTACCCTCCAGACTCTATGGTTAATGCTAAAAACCCAACTCCTGAAGATCTTCCTGGAAGTTATGGTTCCAATTTAGTTCATGCATTACATGATGCACCTGTTTCTGATTCAGAATTCGAAGATTACGAATCTGATGACGAAACAGACCAACCCATGAACCCCAAATTAAAAATTCAAGCTTCTTATAACGAAATTACAGACTATTTGATGCCGATACACTGTGCTACCAGCCATGACAAATCCACTATCGCTAGTTTATTACCCCCAGTCGAGGTAAGCCGAATGATAGCCAGGATTATAATCAATTCCCATAAGATAGAGGCCTTGTTAGATAGTGGAAGCGAAAGAAGCTATATATCTGAGGCAGCATACCTCACCATACAAGGCAGCGAACTCCAAAAGTTAGGGCCAGACCCCACCATTACTTACGGAGTTACATTAGCAAATTCTGGGTCGGCATACACCAAAGGTGGGGCCTCCTTTCGAATTAAAATAGACAGACACGCGGTCCTCACATGGCTGAGTGTACTTCCTGGTCTTTCAACACCAGTTATATTAGGCCTAGACTTCTGGAAACTCGCAGACATCCGAGTAGAGTCAAAAACTGCAACCTGGAGAGTAGGGAATGACCCCAAAGGACACCAATTTTGTTCACGTTCCACTAAAAACGCGGTATTTTCCATAAATGCTCTAACTTCTTCTGAGCGCACTGAACTCCAAAACTTCCTCACTAGTGAATTTGATAAAAATAAAGCTGCAAAGCTAGGGCTAACCGATCTAGTGCAACATCACATCGAAGTTAGCGATGAGACTCCAGTTAGATGTAAACCTTATCGGCGTAGTCCTCCAGTAATGCAATCGTTGCATGAGAGAGTAGACGAATTGTTAATAAAAGGGTATATTCGACCCTCTGATAGCAGTTGGGCCTGTTCACCAGTAATGGTTCCAAAGAAAAACAATACCTGGCGAATGTGCATAGATTATCGTCCTCTTAATCGGAAAACTCGGAAATCAGCATATCCATTGCCAATTATGCATCGCATCTTATCCAGCCTTCGTAGAGCCAAAATTATCTCTACCATTGATCTCAGCGACGCGTTTCATCAGATCGAAATCTCGCCTGAGTCACGAAAATACACAGCATTCTATGTTGATGGCCGTGGGCTATTCGAATGGATCCGTATGCCTTTCGGGTTAGTAAATGCACCAAGCACCTATCAGGAATTAACTGATGAAGTTCGCCGTATGGTTATCGAATTACTGTGGAAAACAGATGCCACACATGCGACCTTCACGGAAGAAAAGATCTTCGCATATTTAGATGATTGGATAATTATCAATAGCACTGTTGAAGAACATAAAATTTACTTACGAGCTGACTTCGAGGCATTTCGAAGAGCGGGTCTGAAAATGAATGAGGAAAAAAGTCAATTTGGCAGATCAGAAGTCAAATTTTTAGGCTTCATAATTAATGAAAACGGTATGAGCCCAGATTCGACACGTTTAGAACCCATTCCGAATTATCCTAGGGCCCAAAACCGTAAGGAACTGCGTAGGTTCAATGGACTCATTAACTGGTATCACAAACATCTAAAAATTATAGCAAAAATCCAGGGTCCACTAAATAAATTAACAAGCGTCCGCAAAGAGTGGAAGTGGACCGATGCTGAAGAGAACGCATTCATTGAAACTAAGAAAGCCTTACTCCAAGCTTCGACTTTAACATTACCGGAACCAGACAGGCCGTACCGTCTATATACTGATGCCAGTAATATTGGCTTAGGCGCAATCCTGACCCAGTATGACCCCACAGCCGACAAAGAAAATTTGATTGTTTGCCTCAGCCGACCACTTAACAAAGCAGAAATCAATTACTTGACCACTGAAAAGGAATGCCTTGCGGTAATATGGTCCTTACGGAAGTTACGTGGGTACCTAGAGGGATTACCTGTCACCGTTTATACTGACCACTGTGCGCTACAATGGCTCTACAACCTAAAAGATCCAGCAGGTCGTCTAGCTCGATGGGCAATTGATCTTTCAGCCTACGGATTAAATATAATTCATTGTAGAGGTACTCAAAATGAGGCACCAGACGCTTTGTCGCGCCTCTATGAGAACTCTAATAATAATCCCCATCTCAACGCCATCACTGATCCCAGGATATCCTGGTACGATGAAAAAGTTCAAGTAATAAGTAAATTCCCGAACCAATACCCTGAGTGGAAATATGAGAATGATCAGCTATACTATTTGAGACCCACAAATATTAAAGAAATCTTAGGTGATTTAAATGCGTGGAAAGTCGTATTACGAGAACCCGAGATTAAAACACAATTTGAAAAGGCTCACTGTGAAGTCACATGTGGTCATTTAGGTATTGACAAAACATATCAACGCATCCGCGAAACTCATAACTGGCCCGGAATGTTCCGTGACATCGTCACATTTGTAAATTCGTGTGAAACTTGTCTTCAGGCCAAGTCTGATCAGACAAAATCCCGCGGGTATATCGGCACACGTCCTCCAACACAACCTTGGTCGATTATCTCGATAGATACTATTGGTCCTTACACCCGATCCGCAACTGGAAACCAGTATGCGTTAGTAATTGAAGACCTCTATACCAGATGCTTGGAAATATTTCCTTTAGAACAGCAAACCGGGAAGTCTATTAAAAAACATCTACACGAAGTCATAGCTCATTGGAGCCCTGTCTGCCGAATTATATCTGATAATGGCAAGGAATTCATGAATAAAGATGTACTAGACTTTAGTAAGCAACATAACATCTAACTCACCTCCACTCCCATTGGTCATCCTAGTGCGAATCCAGTAGAACGCTGCAATCGCACAATTAAACCGATGATCGTTGCGTTTACCGGATAAAAACAAAAAAATTGGGACGAACATTTACCTGTCTTAATATTTGCCTATAATACTTCTGTACACACTGCTCTTGGGGTGTGCCCATTTTATTTGAATCATGGGCGAGATCCACCTCTCATACAAAGCATTAACGCCCATACTGACTTAACTGACTTTGACCTTGCTATGTGGACAAGTCGAGCAAACCGACTTGACGAACTAAGACATTTGGTAGAGAGTCACATGCTCAAAGCGCGAAAACGCACTCGTAGACAATACGAAAATAAATTCTCTGCTCAACCGATTGATTTAAAAGTAGGAGACCATGTTTATTACATAAATAAAAAATTAAGCAAGAAAGTAGACGGCTATAGTGCTAAACTAGCCCCTAAATATTCTGGCCCCGCAATCGTTACCGAGATTATAAGCCCTGTCACGGGGCTCCTTTATTACCTATTGAGGGCCCTTACCCCGAAGATAGTTAATTATCGACGGATCATAGGGCGCTGTGATCTGAGATGCTCCCGGAGTAAAAATTTGACACAACAAAAATTAGCATACGTTCCAGGGCCTTGAAAATGAGCGTTCCGCGGGTGGAGATAATTCCACACCAGGGGCAAGTAAAGTTGGCGCACCGAAAAGCGACATTGTGAAGCCGGAGCCCGAGACGCCAGCACGAGATCTTGGAAAAACAGGTAATTATTTATTTTCTACATACATACATACATACATACATACATACATACATACATACATACATACATACATACATACATACATACATACATACATACATACATACATACATACATACATACATACATACATACATACATACATACATACATACATACATACATACATACATACATACATACATACATACATACATACATACATACATACATACATACATACATACATACATACATACATACATACATACATACATACATACATACATACATACATACATACATACATACATACATACATACATACATACATACATACATACATACATACATACATACATACATACATACATACATACATACATACATACATACATACATACATACATACATACATACATACATACATACATACATACATACATACATACATACATACATACATACATACATACATACATACATACATACATACATACATACATACATACATACATACATACATACATACATACATACATACATACATACATACATACATACATACATACATACATACATACATACATACATACATACATACATACATACATACATACATACATACATACATACATACATACATACATACATACATACATACATACATACATACATACATACATACATACATACATACATACATACATACATACATACATACATACATACATACATACATACATACATACATACATACATACATACATACATACATACATACATACATACATACATACATACATACATACATACATACATACATACATACATACATACATACATACATACATACATACATACATACATACATACATACATACATACATACATACATACATACATACATACATACATACATACATACATACATACATACATACATACATACATACATACATACATACATACATACATACATACATACATACATACATACATACATACATACATACATACATACATACATACATACATACATACATACATACATACATACATACATACATACATACATACATACATACATACATACATACATACATACATACATACATACATACATACATACATACATACATACATACATACATACATACATACATACATACATACATACATACATACATACATACATACATACATACATACATACATACATACATACATACATACATACATACATACATACATACATACATACATACATACATACATACATACATACATACATACATACATACATACATACATACATACATACATACATACATACATACATACATACATACATACATACATACATACATACATACATACATACATACATACATACATACATACATACATACATACATACATACATACATACATACATACATACATACATACATACATACATACATACATACATACATACATACATACATACATACATACATACATACATACATACATACATACATACATACATACATACATACATACATACATACATACATACATACATACATACATACATACATACATACATACATACATACATACATACATACATACATACATACATACATACATACATACATACATACATACATACATACATACATACATACATACATACATACATACATACATACATACATACATACATACATACATACATACATACATACATACATACATACATACATACATACATACATACATACATACATACATACATACATACATACATACATACATACATACATACATACATACATACATACATACATACATACATACATACATACATACATACATACATACATACATACATACATACATACATACATACATACATACATACATACATACATACATACATACATACATACATACATACATACATACATACATACATACATACATACATACATACATACATACATACATACATACATACATACATACATACATACATACATACATACATACATACATACATACATACATACATACATACATACATACATACATACATACATACATACATACATACATACATACATACATACATACATACATACATACATACATACATACATACATACATACATACATACATACATACATACATACATACATACATACATACATACATACATACATACATACATACATACATACATACATACATACATACATACATACATACATACATACATACATACATACATACATACATACATACATACATACATACATACATACATACATACATACATACATACATACATACATACATACATACATACATACATACATACATACATACATACATACATACATACATACATACATACATACATACATACATACATACATACATACATACATACATACATACATACATACATACATACATACATACATACATACATACATACATACATACATACATACATACATACATACATACATACATACATACATACATACATACATACATACATACATACATACATACATACATACATACATACATACATACATACATACATACATACATACATACATACATACATACATACATACATACATACATACATACATACATACATACATACATACATACATACATACATACATACATACATACATACATACATACATACATACATACATACATACATACATACATACATACATACATACATACATACATACATACATACATACATACATACATACATACATACATACATACATACATACATACATACATACATACATACATACATACATACATACATACATACATACATACATACATACATACATACATACATACATACATACATACATACATACATACATACATACATACATACATACATACATACATACATACATACATACATACATACATACATACATACATACATACATACATACATACATACATACATACATACATACATACATACATACATACATACATACATACATACATACATACATACATACATACATACATACATACATACATACATACATACATACATACATACATACATACATACATACATACATACATACATACATACATACATACATACATACATACATACATACATACATACATACATACATACATACATACATACATACATACATACATACATACATACATACATACATACATACATACATACATACATACATACATACATACATACATACATACATACATACATACATACATACATACATACATACATACATACATACATACATACATACATACATACATACATACATACATACATACATACATAGATACATACATACATACATACATACATACATACAGACATACGGACATCATCGCGGGAATAGTCAGGGAAGCTTCCTAGGACCTCAAAACGTCAAGATCTGATGAGAACTCGATTTTCGAAAAACGGGGTGAAACCAATAACTTCCCGATTTTTGGAAATCTTCGATTTTCTTAGCGGGAAGTTAAAAATTGTTAACGCGTCAACAAATTTGACCAGTGTGAGACTTTAAGTCACTACTCAATCTACAAATTTTTAAAGTTTAAAACGTATCAATAAATATAATAAAACCTAAACTTGTTTCCCCGTCAACAAATTTAACCAATGTGAGATCTTTGAGTCCCAGCTCAATCTCAAAACATTTTAAACTTAAATTAATAACTTTATTATTAAATTTTCTCAAATTATTTAATTCAATCATTTAAAATTTTACAAATTTATCAATGGTCAGTATAAAAATTAACAAATATATTAAATATAATTTGCATTGTAGTAATAGACAATAATCAGTCACGAATTTTGTAAGTCTTCAATTTAATAATTTAAGTAAATTTAATAATTACGTTCAAAATAAATGTTTTAAACATTCAAACATATGAATATAAATAGTAAAAAAAAATTGCTTACGCATCAACAAATTTGACCAGTGTGAGACTTCGAGTCACCACTCAATTTAGAAACTTTTTAATCTTAGAATGTTTAAATGAAGATAATAAAAAAAAAACATTCTTTGTGCGAAAATAAACTTGCCCAGCACTAGATCGTTGAGTCAGTATCCAATCACAATATTTCTTAAACTAAAAACGTATTAATCATAATTATAAAAGCTAAATTTGTTCACACGTCAACAAATTTAACTCGTGCGAGATTTTTGAGTCACTGCTCAATCTAGAAACTTTTTAATCGTAAAACGTATAACTTAAGAAAATAAAATACAAAAATTGTTTACGCATAAACAAATTTGTCCAGTACAAAATCTTTGAGTTAGTATCCAATCAAAAAATTTCTTAAACATAAAACATATTAATAAAAATAATAAAAGATGAACTTGTTCTCGCTCAAACACAAATAATTATGAAAATTATTCATTAATCTGATGCTGTTGACAACTTCGATACAGTTATATCTGGCCAGATATAATAAGACCTTTTCATGTGATAATGTATTTTTCAATCCAGATATAGCTATATCTGATTAGATCTGGCTTGATAGGATAAGACTTTTTCATGACTAATGTATGTTGCAATCCAGATATAGTTATAGCTGTTTAGATCTAGTCAGATATGACTAGATCTGATCATGTCTGATGTATTTTTAACTCAGATATAGTTATATCTGTTCAGATCTGATCAGATATGACTAGATCTGTTCATGTCTGATGAATTTTTCGACCCAGATATAGTTATATCTGTTCAGATCTGATCAGATATGACTAGATCTGATTATATCTCAAATCCCATATCTAACCAGATATCAATAGATCTGATCAGATATAATTAGATCTGACCAGCTATAATTATATCTGGTCAGATCTAATCCGTTTTTCCCGGGTAGTCATTCATACATTTCACCTCATCAAATACCATCAATCTCATTACCACCTCCCTCGGAGACCAGCGAATCTTCAGAGATCATCAAGCTACCGGATACTATCGTCACCGTCACCCAGATGTCATTTGGAAAATTCTCATCAACTCCATTGACGCCGCAGCCTCAAAATGCAAGACATGTCGGAAAGTGAGTTCACAAAACTCCATGCACGGATCGACCGAGCTGTTTCGACTCAAATAGATCCCAACAAACATTTGTCGTCACCAGAACGTCCAGAAAGATTAAAATACTTCGCAAACCACCTGGAAGATGTGTACCATCTACTTAAGACCAACTCAAAGAATCACTCAAGCATCGACAGACAGGAGCCATCACTAAGAATGCTCCCATAAAACCACCAGTCGCCACCATCATGAGTGAGTTACCATACGCACAAATGCAGCCAGCCGCCGAACAGCTACTGTTGATCTCCTGTGAAGCCGCTTACAAGCAGTTTTTACAAGACACAGTCAACGCCGCTGCCGAGCCCAGCTCTGGGAAGTCAAACGAGCCAACAATCGTGACCCATAATGGGATACGATTTATGGATTATACAGCGTTCCGCGAGGCCATCCAAATTACATGTGCAACAGTACAACCATATTTGTTGCATGAGAACAGGCAGGATTCTTGGACCCAGACAGTCACGAGCCAAGCCCAGGCCCTGTTCATTTCCGAAGGATGCCAAAATTGCAGACAGCGAAGTCACAAGATATCAGCATGCCAACTGCCATGGAGACTTGATATGTGCCACGTATGATACCAGGATCAGGTGACAACAGAAACGTGCTTCCGTTCGCACATTAAAGAACAATGAGATCTCTACCGGGGACGCTGTCCTGGATGTGGGCTACCAGTTCAATTTTTCGATCCTCAATGCAGAGGCTGTAATCGTCGTTACCCAGATGTAAAAATTGGATTGCTTATCACCATGATATAATGAATCTATTCATCTTCATTTTCCTTTGTAAAGGCCAATATACTAATTTTTTTTACATTTCAGCTGTATTATCACATAATTATATGTTAAGTTCCTATTATTACTATCATAAGTACCATGGAGACTTGATATGTGCCACGTATGATACCAGGATCAGGTGACAACAGAAACGTGCTTCCGTTCGCACATTAAAGAACAACGAGATCTCTACCGGGGACGCTGTCCTGGATGTGGGCTACCAGTTCAATTTTTTTCTCAGAGAAGAGGTCGAAGTCACGCGATCGGAGTGCTGATGGACCTCCAGTTCATCGTTACCGGTACCCCGTGCCGCCTCTCTCGAAATATTTTAATTTCTTATTTTGTATCTATCACATATTTAAAAATTATTTTCTTTGCATTTAATGCATAATCAATCTTTTTTCCAAGAGTATATCTCGGCTTGGTGAAGGGGATTGAGACAATGCAAATTGTCCACTTGATCAGATGCGCGACATTCTCTTGAAAATCGTACTATCCTAATCCAACTCGGTCGATATTTAGGCGCCGTAAGGGGAAAGTAGGAGAAAAACCGAATACCTGACGCACTGGATCATCGACCGGCACTTCGACCTCGTCAGTCATAGTATATACAACACAATTATTTCATTACTAGGTATTCACTACCGACAAACAAGACACTAGCTGTCAATCTTTCACGTATTAATTATCGTTATATTAATACACTAGTCACAAAAATTAAGGGATATAAAAAAAATTCCAAATTATTGGGTGATTTTCAACAAGCTGTAACTCCGAGGAAAATGGTCGTACAGAAAAAATGAAAAAAGCAAGTTGTAGCTCCAAGTGTCTAGATGTCAGATATGACCATGAAAAGTTTTTGTCATGTCCAGGTCTGGAGAAATCCTAAGAAAACTACCGGAACAAAATTTTTCCAAATTTTTTCTCGTCTAAAAAAAGGTCCACGGGCTTCAAAAAAATTTTTTTGATTGTTTTGTTCAAGAGCTCTTTTTTTCTCTCTATATTTGAAGAGTGCAGACCAATTGAAATTCAATATCTGATTAAAACAGTAATATCTATTGTAAATAGAAACTCAATCCTACATTGAAAAAAGAAAGTTAATATGGCTGATCAAGAAACACAAAAATTTTTTTTTGAGGTCAAATATATAATTTTTGTGTCATGTTGAACTCTTTGAGCTCAAAAGTCTGATAGAAGTTGAAGAAAACACAATTTTTTGAATTTTCAAACCGCAACAACTTTTGAATGAATAAACCGATTTTCACGCCGTTGATGGCATTCGAGGAAGTTTTTCAAGCCTCATGAGGAATCTTTAAGTTCAAATTAAACGAACTCGGAATTTCGAAGTTATTCCGAAAAAACACTTTTCTCCTCAGCACCTCCTCGAGCAATCATAATTCTTCCTCTTCCGTGAATTTAGGTTCCATCTCGGTAAATCTAGATTATAATATGAGAATCCCAATGGAATCTACTGCGCTACCGAGACCAGTTTTGACCCTCATTTCTTTACTATTCATTCAACAATAATAACGAAAACTTTGAATTCTCTACAAGGAAAAATTGTATTCTGATTGACTCACAACCCTGTATATACGTTTTCGATTTAAAAAAAAAAAAACTAAAATTTACTTACGCACTCAACGCTAGTTGTTTTACAATGAATTATTTTTATGAGTCTAGATTTTCCATTAACATTCTTCGTGCGAAAATGTTAATGTAAACTTAAAGATATTTTTGTTTACTCAGGTGTTGATTGAGTTTCCTTTTTCTTATTATTTTCTATTTCTTGTGAACTATTATTTTACATTAAATATTTAATGTTTCACATTCTTGACTTATCATTTAACATAAATATTCATAAGAAAAATGAATGGTTATGAAATTATTGTATAATTTGTAATAGGCCGCTTAGAGCGCCACCTGTTGAGGAATTATCTTTCACTCAATCGAGGAAAATTTTGAGGTAAATTACCGTTCAAATTTCTTTTCGTTAAATTCGCCGCGACCGAGTCCCCCTCGCGCGGAATGAAAGCGAACGAAGCTCGATTAAAACCCCTAAATTGAATTGCTATGTACTTTAATTTGGTAGTTTATGTTAATTTTAAGCTAGTTTAAGCATTATATAAATAATAATTGGTACGAAACGATGAGATTCACTTCACCCGCGAAGAGTAGATCAACAAGGCTCATCGACGGAGAGTAGCTGTACGAAAACGACGAGACGACGGACCACTTGGGAATTGGGCTTAAGCAACCGGTGCAGACAGGGAGAATTTGAAACGGGTGTCGAGCGCGCTAATGCTCCAGCCAACAAATCAATTGGAAGTCGATATCGATTAATGATTCAATTGCTGCCACCTCGTGGATCTCGACGGTAAGGTAACGAAAAAGAAAAAAAGAAATTCCTTCTTTTTCCACGTGCTTACTGAGTCGTAGAAAGACGTGTTTTTTTTCCCACACGAAAAAATATGTATGTGAAAAATAGATGTCAGATAGATGTGACATATACAATTTGTATGTGCGCAAAAAAAAATATGTTAGATATATTTTCAGATATATTGTAACGGGTTGGTACCGTCCCTTGGTCACCCCTTTATTTAAATTTAATAATTAAGGGTGCCACTGGAATTTTTATCACAGTTTCCAGAACCGGTCCAAGCAAGAGAGATATCACAGAGTCGAGAGAAATCATAAAAATTTGACATAAATAAGAACAAATAGATTTAACATTAATCATGAGTTTATTTTCTTAATTTTACATAATTAGATTCTATTTTTATTCTCACACACACACTCACATACCTAAAAAGTTTTCTTAATCCCAACAGTACCCTCTGAAGGAGCGTCTATATCGTAGTTTTTATCATAGTTTCTTATTCCTACGACACCCTTATATGGAGCGTCTATATCGTAGTTTCTATCATAGTTTCTTATTCCTGACGGTACCCTCATATGGAGCGTCTATACCGCAGTTTCTACCTAAATCGCGCTGTCCACAGGAGCCTCAATCTCTAAGACTCTAGATTTGACCTTGGGTGGTCGCCCGGACCCCTGCCCAAGGTTCAAACCGTCCTTAGCCGTTTCGCTGTCGCCCGGACCCTCACTACGGGACTAAGGAACCTGAAGTCGACTAGGACAGAGGAGGATACCATGACACTAGTCGACAACCTGCTAAT
>JZSA01002326.1:0-11633 GCA_000956155.1 Cotesia vestalis
TTTAATCTAACTTGAATAAATTTTTATGTCGTTTTATTTTTAATTTCTGAATTACGCTAAATTTAATCGACAGAATTTTAATATGATGAATGACGCAATTGGACTCAAGTTTGTCAGTACTAAAATTTCTGATTTCATAAATTTTATCTTAAGTTTATTTTAAAAATTTAATAGTAATATTAATTATAAATTTAACCTCTTTTAATTTTAAACTATCGAAGTTTTTCGACTTGCTAAATTTTCTATTTCGTTCAAATTTTAACTTAACTATTTTTAACTTCGACTTAAAATTTAGATGTTTCAATTGAATTCGGATAATTAATTAATTAATCAAGTAGGGTGATTGGAAGACGGAACCTGGCCTGTGCCTAGAATTTCCGGGAGCAACGCAATATTTTACCAAGGTTAAATTTTCTGTACCTGAGAAATTTTCGGCGATTTCTTTTCTTTTAATTCAGTTTCCGTTGTCGTTTCTGTGGCCTTCTGTCTAGGCAAATTTTATCTGCCAAATTTCACAGCTCTCTCTCAGGTACTTCGGATCTGCTTAATTGCGTCGCAGCTCGGAATTTGGTCAACGGTAAATTAAATCTGGAAATTCAGGATAGTTAGAATAATTATTGAAGGATATTTAGGCTGGCTAAATGCCTAGCAATGAATATCAATTATTAATGTCCAAATAATCGCTCTGAAGGTTCCACAAGAAACTCAGAGGAAAATAAATAATTACCTGTTTTTCCAAGATCTCGTGCTGGCGTCTCGGGCTCCGGCTTCACAATGTCGCTTTTCGGTGCGCCAACTTTACTTGCTCCTGGTGTCGAATTATCCCCACACGCGGAACGCTTATTTTCAAGGCCCGGAACTTATGTTAATTTTTATTGTGTCAAATTTTCACTCCGCGAGCATCTCAGATCACAGCGCCCTATGATCCGTCGATAATTAACCATCGTCAGGGTAAGGGCCTTCAATAGGTAATAAAGGAGCCCCGTGACAATATGTTATCAAACATTTCCATATAGATGCTAATATATATTTCAAATATATCGAAATATAAAGGTTACATATATTTCTGTATGTATGTTAACATATATACGTAGATATATACTAATATACATGCCGAAATCTATATGATATATATATATATATATATATATATTGGCATTTATGTGCGAACATTTATGATCATTACGAATTTTTTTGCGCTGTTTCTTTTACAATTATTAGAATTTCAAATTTAAAAAACTGAAAAATTATCTTAGATGTATTAGAAGGTCAAATTAAAAAAGTATATCAGGGACATTATGAAATTTTATTCCTTTAAATTTTTTTTTAACAAATTAGCATTTTTTAAATCTCATTTCAAAAAATATTCAATTCTGTGACTTTAAATTTTTTATTTACGTATACGGTATACGTCTTTCAGAAGACGAAATCATTATTCTTATTAGGATTCAGCATGATTCGTGACATTTGACTTACAATATAATATTCATCAAACAATATACATTCATGGAAATTAAAATTCATGAGATTTATAGAAAATGAAGTAATTGCATATACAATGCATTGACATAACATTCATACGATTGTGATTATTTATTAACTCGTGTAAAATTACAAATTCATTCTATTTAATTACATATCAACAGATTAATTAACAGTATGCTAATATCTGAAATATATAAACAAAACGTTGTTTTGAAATCAATTTAATTAATAAATTTTAACACTAATTATAATTATAAATTAAATTTTTCAACTTAACTAAATACTCTATAACTCTTTGACTTGTAGTTAAATCACTTCGCAAATTTAATATATTAAAGCCATAGTAACGCATGCATGCTTTTATGAAATGTCCACATTAGGATTCACATAAAATTCATTCATAGGATCATTATTGTAATATTTTAATTTGAATTTTTTTTCAACAAAAAACAACTTTACATATAATAAAAATTAAAACCTTATTGTTTATTACTTTTTGGATTTAGTATTATGACTAAAGAAGAAAGTTAAATAATATTTATTCGAAATCTGTATTAAAATTTTCAAAAAAAAAATAATTTTTATTTTCAGTAGAGAAGCATGAATTTGCTTAATGATAGGAAGTTCAAATTTTATTTCAATAAGTACGTTCATTGATGTTAGAATTAGGAATTAACATTAAATTCGTACTGAGTATGAGATTTAGAATTACAAAATTTTATATATTTTAAACATAAATTTCAAGTTATAAACATTAAATATTAAATTACACTGTTTTATTAGTTTATGAATTTTCATGATTGAAAAATTTTACTATTTACAGACTTATTAAAAGTCTATCAATATTTTAATTTTGCAACCCAAGTCGACGTGGATAAACGCATGCTATACTATTTGTAGAGTTTCGTATTGGAAGAATAGTTACTCTCTCAACAATTTCGCTTGAATGAACAACGCCCAGGCAATCTTGCTTACTTTTCACCACACACATATGTATTAACTTTCTTCCTGGTACAAATGGTTGCTTAAGTCTCTCAAAATGTCGCCCAATTACGTAGCACTGCGTCTTCTTAGCAATATCTATCACTATAAATGAATCAATTTCAAGGATTTCATTGTTAGAAAGCTTGACGCAACGATTATTCCGTTTTATACACTCTTCATATGAACTACTATGGAGCAATAGATGGTTAATCACATCTCGATCATAATGTTGAACTTGAGAGTTATGTTCAA
Organism: Cotesia vestalis; assembly: GCA_000956155.1. Lineage (NCBI taxonomy): Eukaryota > Metazoa > Arthropoda > Insecta > Hymenoptera > Braconidae > Cotesia > Cotesia vestalis. The sequence continues at coordinate 2,722 of JZSA01002326.1, forward strand.
TGCTAATGTGATTTCGTCTGAAAGCTAAAAATTGTTCTCTCGTAAGATCCAATATCCGAGGTTCACCTAATAGCTTAACATTATTAACTCTTTGATTGTATTTTAATTTTGTTGTACTTTCTGTTATTTTTTTCAAAAAGTTCTTTTGAGAGAGTGATAAGTGCTCGGAAAGACGATTGTTTAATTTTCTTACAATACATTTGGTGCGAAATCCGTCATAAACTTGCTGAGCTACCCCCTGGGAACTTTGTATAAAAGCTAATATTTCTTGATTGAAATTCTCAAAATTAAAAGCATCATGAGCCCATAACGGGCCCCAATTTTTTATACTTTGAGCCAAGTGAGCAAGTGAATGTACATTGAAAGACAACTCTTCTTCTCCATAAAGTTCTTCAACACTATCAATGAATTCAATTAGACATTTGTGAGCGTAGTAAATATCTGATTGCATGATATATGATTGAACTAGCAATGATATAGCGTCAACCAGAACAGCCCAATGATTTACGTATTTTTTCTTAGCGACGGCTTATAGTATAGGGAGGCTGTAAAATAATAAAAAGACGACCCACTCATGAGCCTTCCAATGAGCCCGATCCGACATTTCACGAGTTGCTCTAGAGACATCCATTGTTGGCTTAAATAATAATAAAATAGCATCAACATCATCAATGTAGTTTCCCAAGTAAAAGTCTTCTTCATGATTTTTAGTATCAAACCACAATCGAGCAAATTGACGGCAGATTCCTAATGCAACGCAGTGCATCCAATCAACATCGATCCCTAATATAATGTCAAATTTTGGTATTTTTAATAACACTGATTCACCTTTAATGCCTTTGTCTTGAGTTGCAGCATATTTAACAGTTTCAGCGTGTGTCCTTAAACCACTACCGTAAGGGTTCTTCGATTCAATTGGATAAATAGTTACACTACCTTTACCCTTTTTTACTCTTTTTCCCACATTAAGACACAGTCCACATCCATATTGACCATTGAATTGGATATAATTTCGAAGTTTTGGACGAACTAGTGCATCGTTAATGCCCAAAACAACAGAACATTTTTTTGTAAACTGTTGGCCTTTATAATTGTAAGTGATTCCTGTGTGATACAAATTCTCAGCCTTAGAAACAAAAGGCTTAAAAAAATCTTGTAGTGACTCCGGTTTACCTGATCCAACCCAAAGAGCTACAAAAAGAATATTTTTTTACGTTCCAAAGGATCCAATTCATTAATTGAACATAATATTAGAAACGCAGCACAATTGGAGTTGTCAAAAACAGGAACACCATCTGTATCGAATGTAATACTTATCATAATTCTATCTACGGTATTTTTATACAATTTTCCATCACAGATATCTTCAAATGCAAAAATGTTTTATTTTACATTACGATATTGTAATTTTTGATGGAGATCGGAATTTTCGAACAATTCTTTTAATTGATAAGTTAAAGAGAAATATAAAAATACAGATCCTAATTGATAATTTGCTTCAATAAAAATATCTTCATTACAACTGCCACAATGAAGCACTTCATTTTCTTGTTCATTGTCTTTTTGTTCTCTGTCATTACAATCTGAAGTTGGTGTTTCTTCTTTATGTGCTGGAAAATTTATAATTTTTTTCTGTTCTCCTATGTAAAGTCCACATTTTGGACACAGATGATAAATAAAAATCTGATCTGACAAAATGTTTACCATTTTTTTCCAGTGATATTTAGTTCCTTTTACCAACATAGAATCATTTCCCAGCGAACACATGACTTTAATATGACGTCATTTATAAGTCATAGGAATGTCACATTATTTTACGTAAATTTGACGTAAAATTGACCTATCTTGTGATCCATTTATGATGTAAAAATATATGATATAATTTTGACATCATACTGATGTAAGTTTATTACTTCTATATGATATCATGGAAATGACTTAGATATTACGTACAACTGACATAATGTATAGACTACAATATTACGTAACATTAATGCTATCATTGTATGTCATAACGACGTAAGTTTAACATCATGCGTTTACATCAGTGACAAGTCACGGTTGTACGTAATCTTGACGTAAGATTAATATCATTTGTTTACATCAGTGACAAGTCACGGTTGTACGTAATCTTGACGTAAGATTAATATCATTTGTTTACATCAGTGACAAGTCACGGTCGTACGTAATACCGATACCATTTCTGAGTCATTATTTAACATCAATAATTTGTCGGAATTGTACATAATATTGAGGTAATTTTCTAAATCATTCGAAGTCATTTTCTAAATCAGTGACAAACGATTATTTTCTATAATATTGATCAAATTTGGGGGATGTATTTTTTTAATATTATCGATTTATCAAAATTTATCAAGCACAAAACTTCTTTAACAAGATGTCTAGTTTACAATTACTCACTAAATATAAGCGAGAATTGGTTTAAAATTTTGTAAGAATCAGGAAGAGGTAAACAGCTGATTTAAGCCGGTACCTTGCAAATGCAAGTCCGTTCTTAATAACAAAAATTTATAATTTCTTAATATTAATGAATATATCTAACATACGCTAGTAGAAATAATAACGTTTTCACTCTGTTCTAACCAGTAACTGGCAAGTCTAGTCGAACTGGTCAGTTACTAGCCAAAAATTCGATTTCATTTCTACTAGAGTATTAGCAAATAACAAACAAAACATTTTTCATTTACGTTTTTAAGAAAAATCCATACAAATTAAATACATGTGAGATATAAATTTTTTATATCTATGCTCGTATGTTTCCATACACTGCAGAAAAAAAATCTTGACTCAAAGGTAAATTTCTTTGGACCAAGAATGTATTAAAGATGACTAAAAATTTTATGTATGAAGTCAAAATTTATTGAGACTAAAACACTTTTCCTTGCTCCAATATAACTTCGGCCTCCGTCAAAATTTTCTTGGTGCAAGAAATTATTTTTTTTTCGGTACATATGTTTCTCACTTATATTTTTTCCATGAATTTAGGTACTTTTATCCGTTGTAAAAATATTTTCGATTTCATTCAGAAGAAATGACTTGGTGTGAAAATGATAACAAAATACCGAATTCAATTTATCTGGCATGAACTCTAAATTTTTAAACCGTCAAGCGAGTAAACGTATAATTTCTTATGATTTTGCGTCAAGAAATTAAATACCAGTAATTTAAATATTGCACTATTACTCGAAAAATAGTATACACGCCACGTGGAGTAAATAAGAAAGCCTCAGATCACATGGTTGTTTTACATTTGATCTAAGAAACTTTTTTTTCTTTCTAAATTCAAATGGAATGACCCCCTGAAATTTTTTTTACCTTTCTAAAATTTAATGCTCTAAATGATACTAACCCAGTGAACACATGACTTTAATATGACGTCATTTATAAGTCATAGGAATTTCACATTATTTTACGTAAATTTGACGTAAAATTGACCTATCTTGTGATCCAATTATGATGTAAAAATATATGATATAATTTTGACATCATACTGATGTAAGTTTATTACTTCTATATGATATCATGGAAATGACTTAGATATTACGTACAACTGACATAATGTATAGACTACAATATTACGTAACATTAATGCTATCATTGTATGTCATAACGACGTAAGTTTAACATCATTAAGTTGTAAAGTTCTCTGTGTCCGCTCTTACACGGAAATTTTTGAAAGTGTAAGATTCAATCAATTTTTATGAAAATTTATAAATTGCCTATTCATTACCGCAAGTTTCACTAGCGAGCGTATTATAAGAGTTTTTACAAAGTTTTTTAGAACTTCATAAAATTTCATGATTTTTAATAAAATTTTATGAAATTGTATAAATCACTAGACTTGAATTTTATATCATTCCAGCTCTTAAAATCCATTTAATCTTAGAATAAATTATGAAATAAACATTTTTCGTCATGTAAGGGTTAACAGATCAGTTAGTTACTACGGTACATGAACCGATACTTGGACAAGTGAGCAGCGTTCCGGACTTCGATACGTGAGGACCCGAGTTCGAGCCCAACATACTTCAAGACTTTTTCATCAAGTATTTACATACAACTAGTGTTTCAAAGTTTGTTATAAGTCCACAACACTATAACTGATTTCAAAATTCCAATTTTTTTATTTTTGAGAAATTTTTTTTTTAAATATTTTTTCTGAGGTAAAATTTTTACATCACTAATACGTCATTATGACATCATTATCATGATATAGACATCACAAGTACGTCATATTGACATCATTTATGTCATTTAGACATAATACTGACGTCATGACTACGTCATATATTTTACGTAAAAGTTTTACGTCAGGAGGTATGAAATACTGAGTCATATATGACTCATATGTGACTTACATCTTACGTAAATCATGAAATAACATTATGTCATCCTGACGTAAATTTTACGTAAATGTGTTTACTGGGTTAGAACTGACATACCACGAATAAAATCTTCTGTTGCAGCATACGTTAAATTATGACGTAATTTTACTGTTATAACAATTAATGCAGCTATTAAATCATCAGTGGAATACTCAGAGTATAAACATTTGTGACTTTTAGCATCAGAACTTGTAGTAACATCAAAATTTGTCCCAGACGAAGAACGGAGCGTTAAATCAGAACTATTACATGAATTTTGCAATGCAACCGGGTCAATAGTTTGTAGAGAGCTTATTTCAGAAGATTCATACAAATCTTCATGGTTGTATACTTGAGACGGTAAATTATCAACATGACTAATATCTGAACTGCTGAAACTTTCAGTTTCATCAGCTAAGCTATTCTCAATCTAAAAAAATAATGAAATCAATAATTATAAAAAATCTAATATTTAACATTTTATGAGTAATAAAAAATAATTATCTTACAACCTGTTCCCTTATGTCTTGCGCAGTTAATTTAGAAACTTTATTTTGGAGGTTAGGCTCATCAGAACTGAAAAATAAATTTGACATCAAAATCTAATTCAATTTTAATTAAAACATAGAGAAATGAATAATTCTCTACTTACATATCACAAATCAATAACAAAATTTAGAATGATATCATAAAATTACATAGAACTTTACTAAATTACCTTTTTTTTCTTTTATTTGCTGCCCAATAGTGTTTCGTTCTCAGTGGGATTTCTGAAGTGTTTCTTAGATAACAATATTTTTTATATGAATTTCCTTTTCTGCTCGATTTTTTTTCGTCTATTTCACTTGCATCCATTTTTAGCAATTATAACACAAATACTGATAAGTTAAAATAATATTTAATCTAACAAAGTGAATAAATTAATAAAAAATATCAATAGTCAACACATCAAAACGAGTGAATCAACTATCGACTACTGATGTTACAACACTATTATCATATGAAAGTTATTCAACTTCTCAAGTGATTTAATTAATTACATCAAAAATGTTGGCATTTATCACTATCGACTGTTTTACGACGTTTATTAAGCAAATTATATTGATGCACCTATATAGAATTTATTCCTACGAACGGTAGTTATACAAAATAAATTTTCGCCACTGAATTAAAATATGTGCTGCTGTCTAGCGGATGGACTACTGTCATTAAAAACGCAATTACATTAATTTTATTAAAGCAATAATGATAATAATAATATTTGTTTGTGTTTTTGAAAAATATCATAAAATTTAGTACGTTTAATATTTTATCATAAAATAATAATTAATATATTTGTGAATCATACATATCAAGAAATTAATAACCTTTAATTGACTAGCGCCCTTGGCGTCCATTGTATATCACACCTAAATTGGTAGGAGGAAGTGATTCACGGAATTATTTCGTATCCACTTGCGCGGTTTAAAAACTTTTTATTTTATATTCCTCATCTTACATAAATTTTATTGAGAATCGTAGATTTTTGAAAAATAATTAAAGTATTCAGTTTGTGTTCAATTTAAATGCATTCATTAGCTAAAGTAAGTATTATTTTTTTTCTTGATTTTATTTGTACACAAAAATATAAACACGTTGATGAAGACGTAATAGACTGTCTCGATTATGATTTTTAACAATGAGGACTAGTGCACTCATAATTTTAATAAAATCATTAAATTGTGGCGGTCATGTGACCGCTGACATTAAATTTTAGTTTAAAAATTACTTTTAAATTTAGTTAAAAATAAAAATTATTATTGCTAGACATTTAGGCTACAGTTAAGATTTAAAGTTGTAAAATGTAGTAAATGCAATAGAATAATTTAGTTTAAAATTTACAGTGTAATAGGATTAAGTTGTAAATATTTGTACACTTAAGATCTGGAGCCTTTTCTCTCCGGCTTATGGGTTTTTCCCATGAGTTTTTTCCCAACAACTTTCCCAAAACCTTTCCTGTTTATTACTCTTTTTTCTATGTGCAATAAACCCAAGTGATAGATGACCCGAGGTCAGCATGGCCAGCTGTACTCTCGGGCCCGCTGACGTCACGAAGGCTTATTGCCCCTTCGCAATTTTCTCATGCTTTTCTATTTCCCGAAGATTTCCTTCGTGTCCCTTCGCAAATCTTCGGGGCCTTCTACCCCACTACTACCCTTTGAACTTCAACTCTGATACCCAAAGTGTAGGAGTGGACACTATTATTCCGACCTAACTCCCCGTCCTGAGTGCATGTGGCTCCGGGTGATATATATTTCTGTCGTGAATCATTTCAATATATATAGTTGATTAACCTTGCGTATCTTTATTAACAAACCTTAACCGTACCCATTAAAAATCCTAAAAAATATATAATAAATATAAAATACTTTGATATTTTTTACAAAAACAGCATTCTTTTTGGTTATTTGTTGCAGTATTTAGTAATATGATTATTTTTTTAGGATGACTGAATTATTCGCTTTAGTAAAATGGGTATCAGGAGAAGATAATGGTAAATTCAGTGTCGGTGTACCAACGGATTGGATACAAGACTTTTCCTATGAAGACTTCAAAAATGACACCTTAGACCCTGATATTAGTTATATTATTGAATGGCGAAGAGGTAAACAACCAGCGGGCGGCTGGAAAGTCTATGATGGTTTAATTGTACAAGTGTCTAGTAAGTACTGTGAGAATTAAATAAAAATATTTGTAAATTTTTATATTTAAATTAATTGAAATTGAATGAAACCGATACCCGGAAAAAAATGATCAGACCTGACCATGCCTGTTCATGTCTGAAGTGTTAAATACCTCAGGCCTGACCAGGCCTGTCCATGCCTGATCAGGCCTCAAGTGTTAAATACGCTCAGGCCTGACCAGGCCTGTTCATATCTGAAGCGTTAAATACCTCAGGCCTGTTCATCTCGGGAAAAAATGATCAGACCTGACCATGCCTGTTCATGTATGATCAAGCCTGAAATTGGACCTGATCAGGCCTGAAATTAGACCTGATCAGACCTGTTCATGCCTGTTCATGTCTGATTTTTCTTTTAGTTCCATTTTTAAAATTAATTTGTTCCGTATGACGCATCAATTTCTATCCCCTTATTAATTTTAAATGTACAACTTTCATTAAAAATATCGGCTTAAGCATAAAGTTTTTGATATCCAAAATAGATCAGTTGATATCGATTGGTGATAAGTCCTTTCAAGGTGTCTGTTATTATCTTAAGCTACGCCTTGGTTCATTGCTGTAGTATGAAAGATTGCTGAATTGTAGAACACACAGATAATTCTTAGTTACCTAGACGTTTTGGATAAAAAAAAAAAAATTTTACTTAAAAGAAAACAACAAAATTATAATTCTGGAATAAACCTTAAAAATTTTTTTTTATTACTGTGCATAGAGCCACATGTTGATAGAGCAAAAAAAATACATAGCCTTTTTAAACACATAACTCTGATATATAATAAATTATTAATAATTAATAAACTAGGCATCGTTGACTTCCTTAACCGTAAAGATAAGTCATGTATGAAATTTAAATTACTTGAAGTAGTTTGAAAGATACATCTATAGTAGGGTGTTTCAAAAAAAAAGAATTTTTTTTTTTTTTCAAATGGTCGGCAAATTCTGTCAGAGAATGCCAAAACAATGATTTCGCTAAAAGATGAGCTCTTAATTTCAAGATTTGAAGGTCGCTGTCCGCAATTCTTCATTTCCCATATAAATAACATAGGAAAAAAATTTTTTTATATTTAGAATTTTATATCTCGGTATGGAATCAATTTATGGCTATGGTTATGGTGATTCTTGTAGGAAATTTTACGCTCTACAAAAAAGGTTTCTTATCATTTTTCCATAAAATGATTCCTTTCTGAGTTATTCGAGGTCAAAGTTTAATTTCGTCCAAATTTTCGTGTTTTTTCAAATTTAATTATTATAGAAATTAAATTATTAGATTATTAGTAAAAATATATCACAAATTTATATCTCAGACATAGAAAGGTTAAAAAAAAAAATGAATATTTCAACAATAAATTATAAATTATATTCTAAAAAACTGTAGAAATTGAAAGTTATCGATTGCTGTACTGTTATACGAAGGCTGTTTTATTACAATTAGGATACATTTCTCTGTGTTTTTTTACAACTTGTAATAAGTACTGAAAATCTTCTTCATTTTATGTCAAAGTTTGGTTGTATTCAGTTACTAATGATACACCACGTTCTGCTGTATCGTTTGTAACTCGTACTTTACTCAAAAACAGGATAGCTTTTTGGTAACTTCCATTTATTGGCCATAATAAAGCGTCAGTGTCAAGAAAGTCATACGATAAATTGAATTTTTCAAACAAAAACAAAGAATGTTCTGAGACAAAGTCACTTAAATCACTCGTTAATAGTGACTTCACATTTTCTTTAATCACAAGCCGTTTAAAATTTTTTTGATTACTTTTCGATTTAATATTTTCAACCATTTTCCTTTTAACATCTACTGA
>JZSA01002328.1:0-13655 GCA_000956155.1 Cotesia vestalis
CAAGCCACAAAATTAATAACTTTTCTCGCGTTAATTATTATAAAAATTATAACAATATTAAGTAAATTTTTCAGATGTTAATTATTTTTATTCGATTAATTTTTAAGTTGTTAATATTTTTCCGCAAGGTCAATTGAGTGGCTCTCGGGTATAAGCCCCCGTGAAAATCACTCAAGCCAAACTAAAAAATGTTTTATTCTGATTAATTAAATAATCGTCGATTAAACGATCTAATTGACAATTAATTAGGAGAAGTAACTGGGTATTAGTAAACCGCGGTCCACTTCTTTCCCTCAGAGTAATAATTGATACCTTGACGATTAATACGATGATCTAACTCTCTAATCGAGGGTAAAGTCCTAGTTGTAGTTGGCTTCCTTCGTCTCGTCACTACTCCGGGGATCGGTTCTTTTGGATTTCCGTGGTACTAGATCTGGCGGTCACACTACTTCTGCCTTGTCCACTGCACGGCTCACCTATTTTAACCCAAAACTACCCCCTCCTATTCTCCCTTTAGGCTCGAAGATCGAGACGCGCCAGTGCTATGTCGAACAATTATCGATCTCTGGTAACTTATCGATTTAGGGTAATTTTACCCTGTTACAATTCATTAAATTAAATTACATAAAAATCAATTTGTGAAAGTGTAAGTTTTAACGTTTATAAAAATAAATCTATATAAAAAGTGAAATCAGTTTTAAATCAGTTCATTTCACGAAATAAGAAGCCTGATATATAAGCAGCTCAATTCCATCCTAATCCATCCACTGCGAGAACGAACCAAAGGGCCCAATTCAGGAAAAGGCGCTAACAGCAGCCCCAGAATCACGGATCCAGTAACAACCAGAATTCCTGCAAAGAGTGAGTACATCTATTCTCATAAAAATCCGTCAGTCTCAAACGAAGGCGTGGTAAGTTCGTATCTCGAAAACGTCCCACATAAATAATTAAAACAACGGAATTAATACCTCCGTTGCGTATTCTTTAAACTGTTAGTCCAAACCTCCACCGTTTATGCTACCGCTCTAAAAACGCCCTTGGACATAACATTTATAATTGTCAATGCAATTCATTTTTTTTTGGTATTTTTATTAATTAAAATATTGCGAGATGCTGAGACGTTCTTTTGTAGTGAATTGAGTTAAAAAGGTTTTGATGGTAAACATTTTTTTTTTGAAAATTTAATGAGGAATCAGTAATTACATTACTGCGACAAATTTATCAATTAATTTGTTTGTGTTTTGGAACGAATAATTAATTATTGTTAGATGAATGCGACGAACTGAATTTTTGGTTTGTTGTTGATAAAAATTTGGCAAATTGGCGAATTGACGAACACGTCGATTATCATTATTATTGTAAATCGATAAGAATTTTTCTTTCTATTACTTGTTTAATTTCATATCACTACGTATTTTTTTGTTAAATAAATTTTGGCTTCTATTTAATCGCCGACGAGTCAATCCGAGTAATTTTCTCGAATCTTTCCTCGTTCCCTTTTTTAACCGAATTCGTACCCTTAAAACCCGCCATCCGATGAAGGGTCCCGAATCGCAGCAGCCGAAAACGACGTGATTGGAGCATAGCTCCTGGCGCCCAACCTAAGGTAATGCAGGTAGGCCAAATTCATTTATTTCGGGCCTCAACCTCGACAACGCACAAGGTCGAATTACCCGTTGTAAATGGTTAGCGATTAAATTAGCGCGCGTATTTGCTATCAAAGACATTTGCGAATGCAGGTAGGGACGTAACACGTCCATCCCTCTAGACAAACGTCCCGTTTGTTATATAGGGAGTGTTGAATTTAATTTATATTATGAGAAAAACAATGTTATTCGCGCGCTAAGCGTTATTCAAAAAAAATTTTCCAGGAGATTGCTCCCTCTCGGTACAGTCGCGTCCCTTGTGAGTTGCGAGTTACTCTGAGATAACTGTTTTACCTGTCTTAGGGCTATTTTTTTTTTTTTTAAATTGTTATGTCGTGACTTACAACAACCGTTTTTCTTTTTATAAATTTATTCTTAAAATACGTTTTTTTTTTATAATCTTATTTTATGGTTTCTTCGAATTTTATTTCAAAGCATAAATTTCGAGAAACATTAAACGAGGAAAATATTAAGTGTCTCGTCCGATTTCTCTAAAAATTTTCCCGTCATTAGTCAGTTTCGAATGCTTTAAAAGATAAAAAAATCCTAAGTACACAGTAAGGGGAGTTTTATTGCTCCAGTACTGCGTAGCTTCACTGACGCTTGGGAAGGTTTTTAAAATTATTTTCTAAATAAGATAACCTTAAGAAAAGAATGTAACTTTAAAATTTTTAAAATAAAATAGTTATATAACAATGAATTATAAATAATATTTAAGATAGACTAATAGTTATGAATTTTAAATAATAATTAATAATTAAATAATAATAAAAATGTAAATGATAATAAGTAATTAAATGATAAATAATAATAACTAATTAAATAATAATAAATTTTAAAGAATAGTAAATAATTAAATAATGATAAACATTTAAATGATAATAAGTAACTAAATAATAAATAATAATAAGTAGTTAAATAATAATAAAAATTTTAATGATAATAAATATTTAAATGATAATTAATAAAAATGATTAAATAATAAAAAATAAGTAAACAACAACAAATAGCTGAGTAATGATAAAAAGATAAAATACTTTTAAAATAAAAAATATACAACATAATTTCCAAATATTAATAAATAATAAAATAAATACTTTCCAAATAATAAACAATTAGATTAAATAAATTATAATTAATAATTACTTAAATAACTAACAATAGATAGTTACTCGAATAATTAAAGAAATGACCAATAGAAATAAAAAATAGCAACTATTAAATTAATTAAAATGAATTAGTTAATAACATTAAACAAAATATAAATGACTTAGTTAACATAAGAAAATGTGTATGTGTGTATTGTGTGTGTATGTAAATGTGCTTACGTACACGCCTATACATAGATGCACATATAGTCTATAAGTTAGAGAGAGAGAGAGGGACAGCGTGCCCTCTGGGCCTGAAGAGGGGAGTTCAGGCGAACATCTTCGGAAAAGCCGAAAGAGAGGGTAGAATCCAAGGGAAATAGGCCGCTAATTGGTAACTGTTTTCCCCCAAATAGTAATTTTTCAAAACCCCAAAGTTCGAGGCCCTGAGATCCTCGCATGAACTCATCCTCTTCGTCCTCCAGAACTCGTCCAGTGCGGATCGCCGAAATAAACTTGTGAAATTCAGTGGTTTGTTCACTTGAATTTAAAGTATTAATTAAAATAAAATCAGTGTTAAGAGAATTTAAGCAATACCGAAATAGTTTGGAGTAAATTAAATCAACGGTTCAATTCTGCGGTCTCATTTATGCGGAATTCAAGGTTTGGAAAATTATTTACTTAACTATAGGTCAAATTCTGTAACACGGCGAGTAAAATTTAAGTAACGTTGAGTCAATTAATTTAGTAAAAATTGATTGTATTTAAGATAAAAATTACAATAGTTTTGTAAAATTTAAACCTTGTTCTTTTATATATCGAAATAAATAGTTAAATTTTAAATATTATTTAAAATCGTTTCGATAATATTATCCTTAGCAAACCTTCTGAGTCCCGGTCTAGAAGCTTCGGCTTGGACCAAAAATAAATAAATAATAAATTACGTTAACAATTTAGGACGTAACAAAATAAAAAAATACGAGTTTTGAAAAATAAAATCTATGATTATTTACCTAGTTCGTACATTTAATTGTTATTAGTTAAATCGGTAAATCGTTGCTAAATTTATTATTACGCCTGAATGTTTATGTTCTTTTGTATTTTCAGTATCCATTTAATTTAAACGTTTTATTAATAATTTTAGTTATTTAAATTGTTATAAGACTTATTAATTTGAAGTTATTAATTCAATTATGTTGAATTTATTTTTCAATATGCTTGTATATATCAATATTTCTTGTAACTTTCTTGTATGTATATTGTAAACATTGCCATCTGTTATTAACTTTGGCATGAATAAATTATTTATCTATCTATTTAACATCTTTTCTCAAACATCTAATTATACAAGTTTGATTTTCTTTCAATTTAAGTATTTTTATTACAATATAATAATTTTATTCTATGTTTCCTATAAAAAAAAGTAAACAAAAAATAATTTGTTTCTATACATGCGTCTGTTATGTCCGAAAAATACAATCTTACAATTCGGTAGCTGGACTATCGGAGGTTCGGATAACAGATGAATTTCCCTAACGGAAAGATCGTTAGGTTTTTAATTTATGGGTTTGCGAAGGTGAACACCCCGGAGAAGGCCCCTTGAAATAGACAATCGACCTCGGAAATAATAATAATAACCTCCACTTACTGTTACGAATCTGACTTGAATAATGATTCAGCCACGGGCTAGACGTTTACTTTTGTCTTCTTCCACTGCTTGGCTGCTTTCTTTCTTCTGCTGACCGGAGATCGAAGATTGAAGGTTCTTAGTAATGATGATATACTTTGATCCGAGTTTTTAGTTTGTATATTCTGATTAAATGGCCCTATGGGCAAACACGTCTTAATTTAAACTAATCGCAGTTTTTATCACCTCGGTCGCGATTTACAAGAGGGGCTACTAATTGAACAATTGGTTCTTTTGATGAGGTGACAATGCGCGGTAATGTGTATTCTTCAGCCACGAGTGAGTTGTCGCGCAGTCTTGGTTGTTGTTCCCTAAATATGCAAGCGCTGCACTTTTCGGCGGGAATGGGAGGCCCTGTATTATATACGGTATGCCGGATATAACACGCCAGTATTTATTACTTTTAGAATAAAAAATTTTATTTTAATATATGTATATATTTTCTTTAGGAGTGATATTTTCCCTTAGGCGTAAAAAAAATGATTTGTTTGAGGAATAGGTAAGAAAATTCCGTAGTTATACGTTTTTATTGATGCCCAATTTTCGCTATGTCACAATGAACTATTTTTCTCTTTCCCTGTTTTATTTCTATTTCTATATCATTTTTATCAGGGAATATTGTGGTTATTTTATATGGACTTAAATATTTATCATCAAATTTAGCTGTCCTTTGATTTTTGACTAAATAAATGTTTTGACCTATTTTAAAGTTTTTTGAATGTATATTTTTATCATATCTAATTTTTGTTTTTAACTTTCCGCTAAGAAAATCGAAGATTTTCGAAAAATCAGGAAGTTATTGGTTTCACCCCGTTTTTCGAAAATCGAGTTCTCATCAGATCTTGACGTTTTGAGGTCCTAGGAAGCTTTCCTGACTATTCCCGCGATGATGTCCGTATGTATGTATGTATGTATGTATGTATGTATGTATGTATGTATGTATGTATGTATGTATGTATGTATGTATGTATGTATGTATGTATGTATGTATGTATGTATGTATGTATGTATGTATGTATGTATGTATGTATGTATGTATGTATGTATGTATGTATGTATGTATGTATGTATGTATGTATGTATGTATGTATGTATGTATGTATGTATGTATGTATGTATGTATGTATGTATGTATGTATGTATGTATGTATGTATGTATGTATGTATGTATGTATGTATGTATGTATGTATGTATGTATGTATGTATGTATGTATGTATGTATGTATGTATGTATGTATGTATGTATGTATGTATGTATGTATGTATGTATGTATGTATGTATGTATGTATGTATGTATGTATGTATGTATGTATGTATGTATGTATGTATGTATGTATGTATGTATGTATGTATGTATGTATGTATGTATGTATGTATGTATGTATGTATGTATGTATGTATGTATGTATGTATGTGTGTGTGTGTGTGTGTGTGTGTGTGTATGTGTCTGTGTAACCCTTTTATAACTTTTAAACGGCTTGACCGATTTGATCGCGGTTGGCGCCATTCAAAAGGGCTTCACCAAACTTAGATTTTCTGAAAATTTGAACTGATTCGGACCAATAGATTTTAAGAAATTGCAAAAAAACTACAAAAAAAATTTTTTCGAAAGGTGGTTTTCTTGGAGTAACTTTTAAACGGCTCCACCGATCAATTCCAAAAACTAATCAGCTCTTGACATCATAAAACCGCGTTGATCGCCGCCAGTGCAGTCGAAATCGGTTGATTCGTTCGTGAGTTATCGTGAACGAATGAAAACCGAAAAAAGTGTTTTTTCGAGATTACTCTTAAATTTTCAATTTGATCAATTAAAACCTAGGAATCACTTATGAAAATAATGAAACAGCGTCGAATGCTGCCAACCGCGTGAAAATCGGTCAAGCTGTTCAAAAGTTATTGCGATTTGAAAAATCTAAAAATAGTGATCTATGAAACTTCTATCAGACTTTTGAGCTGGGAGAGCTCAAATGCATTAAAATATTATCTCTCCGAACTCAGTGAGCTCAAAACATCACCTAAATTATATTTTGAGCTCAAAAATCTCAAAAATGTCATAAGTAGAATTTTAAGCGCTCAGGTATGGAATTGGCGGGAAGTTGCAGGGATGGCCTTTAGGGTGAACCGTTTTTCTAATTTTTTTTTTTTGCTTTTTCTAGATTTTCTCTAGCTTCTTTTTGAGTTTCTAACAGTTGTTACGGTTAGAAATTTTGGTCAATTGAATGAGTAATTAAAAATATTTTTACTGCGAGAATAAATGGATTGGAAGGATCAGGATTCAAAAAAACAGAAGAAGACTTGGTATTGATTAAGGAGCGCCGATGGAGAAATAGACGCAAGTTGAAATGGTACGCGCACGACCAACAAACAACAGACGGGAATAGGATAACAGAAAACCAGGGAAGCTACTCCACCTTAGGAACGAGCCCCTGCCGCCAGGTACTCTCAGGCGCAGGATCAGAACTACATGAAAATAAAGAATAGACACTTAAGACAAAAGGGGATGGCTACCATCCCTGATGCGATGTCCCACTACTGTCAAATAGATATCCCACTTCTCAACAAGAACCAAGGGTGAAGACCAACACAGCTACAGTATTCTCGGAAATCAAGGTATGGTGACCATACATAGTTCGCCAGTGCAAATGAGTATACTCAACATACTCATAGTCTTCCACCTACAAAGACCAACACGGTTACAGAATTCTCGGAAATCAAGGGATGGTGACCACCACCGCAGTCTAATACTACCCCCGAGTATTCTTGTAGAAAAATATAAAAACGCAAGCTCCACGGAATAGTTCGCTCAGTTCTTGACCAGTAAAGCTCAGTAACGCTCAGTTAGTCAGTCAGCGACAACGTCCAGTATTCTTCGAAACATCTCATCTACGGGGAAACTCTACCCGTCAGGGTATCCAGAACAATCAATAAACGGGGAATCTCCCCCGTATCTGGGTCAACCCAGTTCAGTACAACGAGATTTTCTACAATACAAATTCTCTACATCCAACGTCAAGGTCAAGACCATTCCATTATCAACCTCAACGTCAAGGTCAAGCCCGCTGCGTCATCCACCTCAACGTCAAGGTCAAGTCCACTGCGTCATCAATTTCAATATCAAAGACAATTCAAAACAAATAAATGTTTCTAACTCGAAACAAATATTCATTGATCAAATTCTAACCGTAACGACCCGATAGAGACGTGTTCTGTAACAACATCCAGTGTGTATTTGTCAGCAATAAAACACCTGTCAGTACATTTAAACGGTAAGTAAATTGTTAATTAATTTCTTTAATATTTCATTTTTCCTCTTTTCCTCTTTCCAACCGGTTCTGATGGTCATCCCTTTAGTTTCAACTAATCAATAAGTTTCAAATCAAAGAGATCTGTCGACAAGTGTGACTTCCACTCCCAGAGTAAAGGCATTTAGTTGCCTGACCGTACAAACAAGCAGTCGAAGAAATTTGTGACGTCTCAGGACGTAACACAAATAAAATTTTTGGTGTCAGAAGTGGGATTTAAAAAAATAATGCCCGTGACGATCTCTTTGGTATGAATACTCAATCTCCCGGTAGAGTAACATTAAACCCTGAAGTTGTAATCCCTCCACCCGTAGGCAGTTCACTTTTTCGCACTCCAATATTACCAAAGACGCGACCTCTAGAAATCCCAATAGATAAAACCGTAGTTAAAAATTTAAGCTCCGATTTAATAAACTTAGCCAATGAAAAATTCGAAGATTTGGAAAATCCAGAACACGAAAATTGAATTCAAATAAATCCAGAACGCGAAAATCAAATCCAAATAGTTCCAACAGTTTTTAATCAAAATAACGAAATGTTCGGTCAATACGGTCAACAACCCGGTAACCAAGACCAACAAGACCCAGCAAACCCAAATCCACCAAATCCACCAGCTAACGGAAACAATAGAGTGGTGAATCCACCCGAACAAGCCGCCGACGCGAGACGACCGTATGCTGTTCCAATATCAATTAAATATGCTATCGAAGCTGTACCTATTTTTGACGGTCAAAATATTCCACTCTCTTATTTTATTGAAGGCTGTCGCGAAGCAAAAGCAATGATACCCCCTGAGGACGAGCTAAGTTTAGTTAGAATTTTACGAAATAAATTACGTGGACAAGCCCGACGGACAATTCTTTCTACAAGATTCGATAATGTTGAACAATTTATAACTCACTTGAAAAATTTATATGCACCCTCTAAAACGTACCTTCAACTGTTAGGCGAACTTGGTAGAATTTTTCAAAGAGATGACGAGAACGCTGTCAATTACACAAATCGTGTTCGCGAATTAGGCAACAGAACTCTTGACGCCTATAAAGCTCAAGAGGGTAGGTACATGCCTCCTGCGTTTAGAGAAGCATATGACATTGAAGTTAAAAATTCGTTAATTCGGGGTTTAAAACCGGAAATTGAACAGAGAATTTCTAGAGATAAAAATTTTATGAACACGGTTCACGAAGCAATTCACATCGAAAGACAGTTAGAAGCAAAAAACGCGTTGCGTGGAAAAATGCCTCATAAATATAATCGATCGACAGAAACGTATGGTTTTGATAAAAACCCACGAAATACAAGAGGTATAAATG
The DNA here is from genome assembly GCA_000956155.1 of Cotesia vestalis. Lineage (NCBI taxonomy): Eukaryota > Metazoa > Arthropoda > Insecta > Hymenoptera > Braconidae > Cotesia > Cotesia vestalis. The sequence continues at coordinate 9,039 of JZSA01002328.1, forward strand.
TAATTCAAGAACAACCGTTAAAATGTGAATTTTGTCGCGAAAATGGACATTCGGCAACAAATTGCTCACAAAAAGTCAATAATAGAAACTTAAACTCTCGATATTACGATAAAATGTGTAGATATTGCAGAAATCCGGGCCATACTAATGAAGAATGCCAAAAAAGGCAATATAATAACAATATTAGATATCAACGTCCAAATAATTCGGGAAATTTTCAACCTCTAAATCCTGCAATTTTTAATCGTCAACCGTATTATTTAGATACGCAGAATTCATATAACCGTTCGAATCAACCAAATTATTCGCGAAACCCAAATTTTAGTCAACCTAGATTTCAACAGAATAATAATTATAATCGTACAAATGTTCAAAATCCAAATTACCAAACACCCGATAATTATAATCGCGCAAATTTTCAAAATTCAAACTATTGAAATTTTCAACCTCCTAATAATTATAATCGTAATAACTACTCACGTAAAAATTTTCAACCAAATAATTTTAATAATCGAAATAATCCGAATAGTTTTAACAATCCGAATAATTTTAATAATAGAAATAAAGGACCGGTAAGATTCGCTAATGATCAGCAAGTACCAAACATCGATCGAAATCTTAGAAATACGTATCAGGGAAACATTAGAAGAACTGTTTCAGTCGCCTCTATCGAATTAAAACAAAAATGTCAGGCTCCTACGATAAGAATCGATACACCTAGCTTTAAAAATTTAATTAAATTAGCTGCATTAAATTCAGAAACGTGGATCGATAAAGACGAAATAATAAAATTAAAAGGCATAACGACAGAGCATGTCACTATATTAGGAAAAGTCAATGCTACATTTCACGGTGTCTCAGTAGTATTCCATGTAGTATCAGATGACTCCCATAATAAGGGAAGGAATTTTAGGGTCGGACTTTGTACACGAAGAAACAATTACTATTCCGGCACGTACAAAGGCAGGAATGTATGTGCGTGTAGCTAACCCTGAAGTAGATACGGGGTATGTCCCACGGTTATTCGTAAACGACGATAAAAGAAAAATAAATTTTTTATCGGCGAAGCACTAGTTAAAAATGAAAACGGTAAAGCATATTTATACGTGATAAATTCTACCGATGTTATTGTAGATATTGCTATTCCGGAAGTTTTCCTTGAACCTAACGAAATAAAATATGAATCGAAAAATTATATTAATCCTAACGAAAAGTCAAATTCGAATAAAAATAATAATTCGCGTAAAAATATTCACCCTACTAGTTCTTATAAAAAAATCAATATCGACGGCAATGATGATTTCATTAACTCGTGCAAAGATTCAACTCCTAGTTCATATGAAGACTATAATTCTACTAGTTCCGCTGAATCTCATATTTCCTGCGAAACAGAAAGTAAACGGAAACTAAAATCAAAAAAATCTAAAACTTCGAAAATTTTTATTATACATACATTGTCGGATAATATAAAAGAACGAGTTTCGAGAATTTGGAATTCGTTGCGTACAGCACATTTAAATGAAGAAGGTAAGAGTCACCTCGAAAAACACATAATTAAAAACCATGACTTATACTATTTAGATGGAGATAAGATGGGTTGTACAGACGTGCTAGAGCATAAAATCGATACTGTAGATGACATACCTATTAACGTGAGACAGTACCGTTATCCCCCTATGTTAAAAGATAAAATCGAGGAACAAACACAAGACTTCTTGCGAGACGGTATAGTGGTACTTTCTAAATCACTATCTAACACGCCTGTATGGATAGTCCCTAAAAAGGATAATTCTCAAGGACAAAAACAGTGGCGTATGGTTTTAGATTACAGAATGTTAAACGAAAAAACAATTACAGACGCGCATCCATTACCTTTAATTACTGACATACTAGACCAATTAGGAGGGACGATATATTTTATGACATTAGATCTTAAGTCAGAATATCATCAAATTAAAGTAAGTCCGAAGGACAGACATAAAACCGCTTTCTCCACCCCCTTAGGTCATTATGAATTTGTGCGAATGCCTTTCGGATTAAAGAATGCTCCTGCAACATTTCAACGCTTAATGAATATTGTATTATTAGGCTTACAGGAAATCGAAATTCTAGTATATCTCGATGATATAATTATTTTTGCGAAATCACTCGAAGAGCACGAAGTTAAACTTGAACGAGTCGCGCAACGACTCCGCGAAGCCGGACTTGAGTTACAACCGGATAAATGCAAATTCTTGCGAACAGAAGTCGCGTATCTAGGTCATATTATATCCGCTGATGGCATAAGGCCTGATCCAAAAAAAATCGAAGCAGTGAAAAATTTTCCGAGACCTCAAAATATGAAAAATATTCGACAATTTCTAGGATTGGTAGGCTATTATCGTAGATTTATTCATAAATTTTCTCAAATTGCTAAACCTTTCACAAATTTATTGAAAAAGACGATAGTTTTTGAATGGGGTCCAGAACAGCAAAATGCATTTGAAATATTACGTAATAAATTATGTGAAGAGCCTGTACTACAATATCCCGATATGTCACAACCGTTTATTGTAACAACAGACGCGTCAGGAGTCGCAGTAGCAGGAATATTAAGTCAAGGTCTTTTAGGAAAAGATAGGCCGGTAGCATATACGTCGCGTGTTTTAAACGATAATGAAAAGAAATATAGTACGTACGAAAAAGAAGCTTTAGCTATTTTACATTCAGTGTCACAATTCCGCCCATTTTTATATGGACGACCGTTTAAATTAGTGACTGATCACAAATCATTAGTATTGATTTGTAACGCGAAAGACCCTACCTCTAGACTCACGCGATGGCGTTTAAAGTTAGAAGAATATCAATTTGAAGTAATTTATAAAGCCGGTAAAACAAATGTGAATGCCGACGCATTATCTCGTAATCCCCCTAATATGCCGGATCGTCAAGAAATAGCTGAACAAGAAGCAGAAGAAAAACAATCCAAGCAACAGAAGAAGCCAGAGTAAAAGGATAGTCAAAAGAAGAAGGAGGAGCCAGAAGATAAGAAAGTACAGGGTTCACCTATAGCTCATCGTTTGAGAAGCAAGGTCAAAGCAGATGACATATCTCTCCCCAGCACATTTAAAGGAGTGATAAGAAGAGTTTTCAATAAATTACCATCTTTTAAAAGAAAACAATTCAGTTTAGTAAAAGAGTCATCGTCGTCGAGATCAGAAAGCAATATAGAGTCAAGTAGTGAATCAACGGCATCTGAAATATCGGGTATCAAGAAAACACCCAAGAAGACAGCACTATATAGGTCAGCAACAACGCCTCGCTTACAACGACGACAGCGTGAAGAACGTCTAACAGACTTAGAAATCTCAGGCAAATCCATGAGTATGTTTTCAGATGATTCTGATAGCGAAACAATTAGAGGATGAGTACGAGTACCACCGTTTATGGACGGATGTGTAAATGAAAGTTGCTATTTTACATTCAGTGTCACAATTCCGCCCATATTTATATGGACGACCGTTTAAATTAGTGACCGATCACAAACCATTAGTATGGATGTGTAACGCGAAAGACCCTACCTCTAGACTCACGCGATGGCGTTTAAAGTTAGAAGAATATCAATTCGAAGTAATTTATAAAGCCGGTAAAATAAATGTAAATGCCGACGCATTATCTCGTAATCTCCCTAATATGCCGGATAATGAAGAAACAGAAGTAGTAAACAATGAAAACCATATTTTCCCGGTTACACGGGCTCAAGCTGCGAAATTTCGTCAAGAAATAGCTGAACAAGAAGCAGAAGAAAAACAATCCAAACAACAGAAGAAGCCAGAGAAAAAGGATAGTCAAAAGAAGAAGGAGGAGTCACAAGATAAGAAAGTACAAGGTTCACCTATAGCTCATCGTTTGAGAAGCAAGGTCAAGACAGATGACATATCTCTCCCCAGCACATCTAAAGGAGTGATGAGAAGAGTTTTCGATAAATTACCGTCTTTTAAAAGAAAACAATTCAGTTCGGTAAAAGAGTCATCGTCGTCGAGATCAGAAAACAATATAGAGTCAAGTAGTGAATCAACGGCATCTGAAAGACCGGATATCAAGAAAACACCCAAGAAAACACAATTATATAGGCCAGCAACAACGCCTCGTTTACAACGACGACAGCGTGAAGAACGTCTAACAGACTTAGAAATCTCAGGCGAATCCATGAGTATGTTTTCAGACGATTCTGATAGCGAAACAATTAGAGGACGAGTACGAGTACCACCGTTTATGGACGGATGTGTAAATGAGAGTGATGATGAACCACTTAGCGAAGTTGAAGAAAAGGAGGACCAAGAAAATGTGAAGGCTAGTAGATCAGGACGAGCAAGAAAAATTATCGAAACCAGAGACCAAATATACATGCACAAAAATAATTATTTGTATTTTTTAGATGAATATGGTCAGCCTATTGATAGCGGAGCAACGAAATTAGAAGAAAAATCATTACTACCTAAATTCAAGAATTTACAGGCAGGTAGTATAGCTATAACGAAAATAGGTAGTAGGCATCATATAGCCATAAAAGTTAATAAGGGAGAATCTTTAAGTTGGGTTGCTAGGACATTGACACGCACCTTGACCAGACTTAAC
>JZSA01002333.1:0-21186 GCA_000956155.1 Cotesia vestalis
CGATGAGAAAGCGCTGATAATTGCCTAGGAGTAAGTTACACGATACGTAAATTTTTGGCCCAGTTCCTAGAGCGAGGACCTTTTGCTCTGGGAACTTTCTTGGGTTAATTATCAGGATTGGTTGAATAGGTTCATTTTTTGTTACTAAGGTGTTCCAGTAAAACAAGATGGTTACGCGTTTTTGAATGAAAAATTCATTTCCGCCAGATGGTTCTGGTACGAGATGGAACGTGATTTTGACTCCGAATATTTTTAGATTTATGGAACCGGTCATGGGTATTGAGCTAGTAGCAATGTCTCCTACTACTCCTGTGGTTTCGATGTTACAAAGGGCCTCGTCGCGTAATTCGTTGATGCAGCGTAGGTTAAGGTCGGAGCCGGTGTCCAGGAGTGCGTTTACTCCCCCATTTCGAAATGCTGGGCTTCGTAGAAGGACTGTGGGGCCTCTTCCTGTGGTTAAGCACTTTGGTTCGACCTTGACTGTGCTCGTAGCTCTGCTGCGGTCATCAGTTGTTGGCCTATTGGTCCTGGTGGTGACGTCAGGTTGTTCGGAATTGGTAGTTGTTCTTGTCTCGGGGGAGGCATTGGTTCCGTCATGGTCGCTTGATGTTCCAGGACTTGGTTTTGGGGATTTTGTAATATTTACCGGTTGTATTGAATTGGGAAATTCCGGTATTGGCCTCTTTGATTTGATTGATAGCTGTTGGGACCCTTTGTGGAGGTAGGCGGAGACTGGACGGGCATACTCGCCATTGCCTCCGGTTGACGAACGCCCGACCTGTTTAAAGGATCGTACGCGTCCCGACGTTCTCCCTTTGGGCAAAATGGACAATTGCAGATTATCGTAGGGTCAGTCTTATGTCGTACTTCTTCCGAATCTTTATCTTCGGAGTGTACAGCCTTTTTCGTTGAACTTAATACCCTCGGATGGTAACAGTTTTGATTATAATTTTGGAAAGTCCGCGGCTGGTAATAATTTTGAGTTCTGGGGATAAATTAAGGGTTTCGCTCGGTTCCGAACGCGAAAGTGGAACTCATTAATTGTTGTTCAGCTTGGTAATTCGAACTGTAATAATTGTCTTTGTAACTGATGTGAAATGGGTCTTCATAATAGTCTGTAGGATGTTGGGGTCCAAGGGAGCTCGTCCTTGAAGTTTGACTGTATTCCTGGTACGTTAAAGTGCGAGGCAGTTCGCGATAATTGCCTCGATCGTCATAATCTCGAGATGGTCTCGGCATTTGCGGATAATGTCTATTACCGTCGTGTCCGGATCGTCTGTGGAATTCTACTGAGGGCGGTAGAGATTCGCCAGGTATAAGTCCGTCGTCTCTCATAGATCGTCTACGTTCTGGTCTTCTGTACGCGTCATTTTCAATGGCCTTGTACATGTCGTCTAAGATTTCGGCTCTTCTTATTTTACATAGGCATCGTAAAAAGTCGGGTAAGTATTCATATAAAGTAGTGGCTGCTGTCTTTTCGAAAGTTCGTTTTACTACGGCCCTATCATTTGCGGGGGCATTTAGTTCGATACGTCGGGCCATTTCGCTTAACCGATAATAGAAATCTTCAATATTTTCGGATTCTTTCGGAGCCGCAGCAGCTAGATTTTTCAGCCACGTGATATATGGGTTGCCCCTTATCAGCTGGAATGCTGGGTAACCAGTTTCTTACTATTCCGTCGAATAATTCGAAATCTTTTACTGCATTTGGACCTTCTCCGTTAAAATACGGGAGCGCGTCGTGCAATTCTTTTGCAAGGGTTTGAATTTGGGTATTGAGGTTTTCCTCGGTTATAGAGGTATCAACGCGGAAGGTTCTTCTTTCCATGGCTCCAAACGGGAAATCGTTAGAGCAAGGCACGAAAAACGTTCCGGACTCGTCTTTGAACAGTTCCACGATTATTGTATGGTTAAATCGGCCTAAATTTAACTATTCCGTATAAGGTACGTATTGAAAGAAGGGTTACAAGGGAGCTTTTGTTCAAGGAACTCAAAAAGAGGAAAGGGAAAATTTCGATTTTAATTGATTTAAATCGCGATGTATGTATAGGGTATGTATTGAAGGAAGGGTTACAAGGGAGCTTTTGTTCAAGGAACTCAAAAAGAGGAAAGGGAAAATTTCGATTTTAATTGATTTAAATCGCGATGTATTTTCATTCGGTCACTAGGTAAGTAGGTCAACAGCTGTAGAGTACAATAACACGAGAGAAAGATTAGTTATCGCGGGTGTATGGTTACCGAGTGACAAGTACGGTAGTGTAAGCAAGGAAGAGTCGATAGGTGGATTTGTAGTAAACAATTTCAAGGTTGGAATATGAGAAGATTTAAATGCCTTTAATCAAACAACAAAAATTTGAACCGATTGAAAAAAAAACTTTCTTTTATTATTAAATTTATCGTGAATCGTAGATGTTAGTGGAGTCTAGTTACGCGTATTCAACTGACTACTCAAGATTAGATTTTATTTTTTTTGTCTTAGTTAGCGGAGATTAAGTTAAGAAAGTGAATCGAGAGCTTAAAGGAAATTAATAGCAGCAAAAGAATTTAAAAAAAAAAATTTTTTTTTTTTTTTTTGTAAGAGTTTCCTTGAACTTTTACTTTGATGAAATTTGGGAAGGTATTAGAGGAAGAAGGGATAAAGTTTAGATTTATATTCTCTTTTTGGGATAAATCTATTTGCAATGGGGATTTAGAGTCGGTCCCGTAGATGGGTTTGATAGAGCCTTGATAGAGGTTTGAGTTTGTCGAAATTTCAGTATTTTTTCGTAAAGTTCTGGGGTTGCTTTAATGTTTTCTAAAACTTTCGGACCACTAGCCTTATTATCGACTACCTTTTTCGCGGGTTCCGTATCTTTCTTCCAATATCTAGTTTCGATAAGGGGGCGGTGGTATACCCTGCCGTTAATAAAATCTGAATGTATCTTTTTCGGGTGGTTTCGATAGCCCGACCGTCTACTCTTTCCCATCGACCTTCTAGAATCTCGAAAAAATTTTTATGTCGGTTTTAACCCCAAATAGTAGATTTATTCGGAAACTATGAGTCGCGAAACTATAATTCTATACCTTTAGTTCTATACCTTTTGAAAAAGAATTCCGGGCAAAGGAAATTTGGCAAAATATAAAAATTAAAATATGTCGAACTATAAAAGGAACTTTTGTAAGACTCGAAATTCTTTTCTACAATAAAATTGAAATTATGTCAAGATTGAGCAAAATCATAGCTTGAATTTACTTTACACGGTGAATTTACTTTACTTGATTTAGATAAAATAAATAACGAACGAAAATTATTAGAGTTTAGAAGAATTTTTTTTCTCAAACGGAAGTTAAATATTTTCGTATTTGAAATCCCACCGCTGCCACCAGTGTTCTTTATATTATGTCCAAGGGCGTTTTTAGAGCGGTAGCGTAAACGGTAGAGGTTTGGACTAACAGTTTGAAGAATACGCAACGGAGGTATTAATTCCGTTGTTTTAATTATTTATGTGGGACGTTTTCGAAGTACGAATGTACCACGCCTTCGTTTGAGACTGTTCACGGATTTATTGAGAGTAGATGTACTTACTGTTTACAGGAACTTTATTGATGGTCAGATCCGTGATTTCAGGGCAGCTGTTAGCGCCTGTTCCTTGATTGGGCCCTTTGGTTGGTTCTCGCAGCGGATGGAGTTGGATGGATTTGGGCTGCTTATTCTAAGGGCTTCTTATTTTATGAAATTAATGAACTCAAATGGAATTTCACTTCTTTTTAAGATTTATTTTTATAAACACCAAAACTTTTACACTTTCACAAATTGTATTTAATCGAAATTATATTTTATGAATTTTATAGATTTGATTGAGCTAACGTCCTCCCGTCCCCCGTAGGGTAAAGTGCGCAAATTTAGCTTTAAAAGATATTAAGTTAAAAGATATTTAATTTATTGACCAAACTCTCGTCTAAGTGCAGGGCAAATTATAACTTTGAGAATTCCGTTCTCTAGATTTTCTTACTGGTCAAAATCTCGCCTAAGTGCAGGGCAAATTAAGACTTTGAGATTTGACTCTCTAGATTTTAGCTACTTATCGACCTCTCGCCTAAGTGCAGAGCAAATTAGAACTTTGAGAATCCCGACTCGTAGACAATTACAACTAATACGTGGCCTGCCGGTTGAAGCGAATCTGAACTCGTCTTAAGTGCAGCGCAAATTAAGATAAGGGATTTTTACAAGGCACGGGCCCGTCAGTTAAACGCGGAAGTCAAATTAACTGAGCAAAGACAAAGCGTTGGCTGTTGATCGCCTTTTTAAATACTCGCGGTGCTGAGATTGCAGAAGTCCCCGCTAGTCAACCAGCAGTCGCGTAGCTTATATTTTATTGTGGCTTTCGCGCATGGAGAAGTCTTCCATCTGCGCGGGTGATTTAAATTTAAAAGAAAAATTTTGGGGTGGACATAACAAAAATTATCGTCTACAGCTGTGAATTAGTCATTTAACGACCTATAACAAATTGGTTATTTGCTCCATTTTACTGTATGATGAATATTGTGTGATCACAAACGCCAAACCATTATTATGAGGCAAATATTCAATTTTAACTGGAAAAGATCATTATAAGTACACATAAAATTAACACGAATTTTTTACTTTTTTTTACTGGAAATTATGGAAATAATTCATGGTGATTACAGTACAAGATATGTTTTGGAGTTTTCGAGTTGCATAAGTCAACGCATGCGTGTTGCTGTTTGTGTGTTATGTATGTGTAATAAGGTGTGCCAAAAGAAGACGATATTTTTTTTTTTCACTCTTAGCCCAAAATATGATAGGATATGTCTAAACAAAAATTCTGTCAAAAGGCCAGCTCTTAATTTCAATTTTAAAAGCTCCTTCATCGAACTTTAAGTTTTCCCATATAAATAACATGGAAAGTACGGGTTTAAACAGTATTTTACCCTGCAAGCTGTAAAGAAAATTTTTTTTGATAAAATAAATGATTGAACCTGTTTAAGCATTAAATTTCTGAGAAAAAATTTCATTGAGTCAAAAATCAATCGTCATTATTTAAGTTTGTACGGATCTTTGAAATTTGAATTTTTCGAATATTTTACGTTTTTTGCATTTAACACCCAAACTATCGGAGATAGAAAAAAAATTAAATGGCGATTTTGTAGTTCGTTTGATGTTCTATAACGAAGTTTCTGACAATTTTTTTGTATAATCAATCACAAAAAAGCTACAGACCTACAAAGTTTTGTTTTTATTATTTTTCACTTTTTTCAATTGAACTATCGATGATAGAACAAAAAATTTAATATAAATTTTTCAGTATATCGAATTCGCAACAAAATTGTACAGATGAGATTTTTCGTGTTATTGATGGTTGAAAGTTACAGGCTCAACAAATTCTATTTTTATGATTTTTCATCTATATCATGTAGTATATCAATAATCGTTAAGTTGCGAGTGTCATAACTTCACGTACATGGGCTGTAGGCCCTTTCCATGTAGCCAGAGACGTGTGCTAGAAAAATCGCGTTCGTTCGTCAAGAACACTCTAAGCATGCTACGATGTTCTAAATTCTATTTAATAATTCTGTCGCGATCGTCTCGAGATGACCTTGACTGGATGTCTCAAAACTCTAATCGAGCTCTTACGTGACTTGAAAGTTTTGTGGTCTTGAGAAAGACCGCTTGGTTGAGAAGTCTTGAGAAAGACTGATTAAGTGTTTGAGTCAGCAAACTACTGAGAAAGGCCTTGACTGGCTAGTGATGACGTCCAGTCACTCGCTCTCAAAAGAGATCTAGTTGGGTTGCTCTGAGAAGAGCAGTTTGTGGTTAAGGTGTTTTCGGATGGAAGGCAGAGCAAGCCTTGCGCGCTTGTTGCCGAGCGAGAACCTTTGCTGGTAAGCCTTGCACGCTTACTGAAGACTTAACCGATGTTGAGATGATCCGTATTGAAGGTAAAGCTGGCGAAGTTGAGATGATCCGTATAAGCTAGTGACAAGTAACGAGCCTTGCACGCTTGCTGAAGTTCTAGGAGAGCTGGTGGTACTGCTGACTGGTTACGAAGAACTAATGGCTGAAGCCCCGTTGCGTTGCTCTTTATATACTGTAGATGCGGCTCACAGTCTCGATAGGGGGGGAATGAAGTGCGAGGTGACTATGGAGGGGACGTTTTGACCAATGAGAGCACTTCAGTTTAGTTGAAGCGTTAGGTACCAGAAAAGGCGCGGACCGCGCAGAGAGTGCCTATATGTTACCAGTGTCCTTGGTTTATTAGGTACTTTTTGTTAATTTCCAAACAAATCAGTAGAACTACAATAAGAATTTGTGAAATAGAACCCTCCTTCAAGTTGATTACTATGACTAGATTATTATAATTTTGGTTCCTGATGAAATTTATACGATAAGATTAAATAATGATGATAATAAATTTGTAATCACTTGATTAAAATAACAGACAAAAACGATTATCATCGTTTCAATCATGTAGTTAAATTTTTTTTTATTTCTTTAAATAGGTAGCTACAATTTTATTTTTGGTAACGTAAGGAAATTTTTTTCTGTGTTCTTCGACAACTTGCAATAAATATTGTTTTTGTTCTTCATTTCTCGTTAAGCAGTTGTTGTAGTCCTGGATTAATGCAACACCTCTTTCAGCGAGATCGTTGACAACTTTCAAGTCTGACAACACAGATTTACAATGTAGATAATCTTGATCAAATGCCCAGAGCTCTGGATCCTTGTCCATAAATTGATACGGTAATTGATACTGCTCAAACAAAAATAGAGATTGCTTGCTAGCAAAATCTTCGATGTTTTTCGATAATAATAAGCTTACGTCTTTGACGATAAATTTTTTTGAATTCGAAGCATTACTTTCTCGCGTTTTTATTGCAGTTACGGTTTGTCTCTTAGTATGTAAGGAAACTCTGTCATTAAACAAAGCTAACCCGACCAACTCTTCTGACAAGTACCATAAGTGTCTTGAAAATGTCACCGTTGCTGCTTCAGACATTTTTTTATGCGCTAAAACTCAAGAATTATTTTATAATTCGCGTTCCGTTACTTTATTGTGAATAATTTCATTCGTCCAATGTAATATTTCGTCTCTATCTCGATTGATCGATGCCCAGAGCTGCAACGAATCCTCATTATGTTTTGTATATGCAAACGATAAATCATTCAATGATTTATTTTTATTTTTTTTTATCGTTATTGTATTCTTCAATTAAATTCTCTGCTCAGCATTCGCTGCATTGCATTATTAGTTTTATTTCTATTTCAATGTTTTTATTTTTCTCATTTCAAACGCCGACGGTTCAATGAACACTTAATAAAAAAAAGTCATCTTCTTTCAAGATTCAGCTGACATTTTTAAATAGTTTCATTGAGTCTTAAATAAATTACATGTCTTGTACTCTATATTTACTGTTACGTACCAATGTTAACTATTTCTTCATTTTAATAATATGTAGACAAAAAATATAAATTTCAACCGGTTTCATTTCCCGTGTAAATTCATTATTATAGACTTATTTCTTACACTTGAATTTTATGTTTAAGTTCCATTCCCATCACGGACTAGACTATTAAACGCCCGACTACTTAAACTTAACTTTAAACTCAAGTTTCATTCTTATTCTGGAAAGTTGACAAATTTCAAGATACTTCTACTCGCAATTGAAACTAAAAAGAAAAAAAATTGGTAAATACTCCGTCTGAAAGTTTGCTTAGTTTTGTCTTTTATTCTTTGTCGTCTTTATTCTGGTAAAAAAAAAAAAAATATTTTAAAAAATCAATGCCTGAAAATTTCAACAGCCTGAAATGTCATGTTGCCATTTAATTTTTTATCTGTATAATACATACATAATAATGTTATGTATTGTATATTTTTTATTATTATTATCATCATCTTTATTATGACCATTATTATTATTATTATTTTTCATTATTGTAGGTACATAACGCCATCGACAAGAATAGATGAAATGAGAATAATATATAAGAGTGCGAGACCTGACCCTGAAATATAATACAGACTGGCAAAGCCTATAAAAATCCAACACTCACTGCAAGATCTCAAAACTCTCTCTTTCATTTTATTTTATTTATCTTCATCTTGATATTTTTATTTATGTTTACTCTTAGTGAACTGTAATTTCAATTCTTCGTGAAATCAAAGAGAGAATAACAATAACATAAAATTGATATCTTCTTGAATAAATTTCTTCTTTAATAAATTTATTTATCTCTGAATAAATAAATAAAAAAAATTATTAAAATATTGATAATAATATTAAAATTATACAGAGAGTTTATTTAGTAAACTCTTTTAATTTCAACCCAAATTGTCGTCATAAATAGACTCATGATAGTTTTCAATCATTAATTTTATAAAAAAAACACAGCGTATCAAAATAAACAGAGTTATTTTAGTTCTAATCGGTTTTATTTGCCCAAGAATGTAAAATAAAATAATTTTTATTTCTACAGTACTAGCAGTTAATAGTAATGACGATACTTAATAAAAAGAGTTACTTATTTTACTAAACGTCAACGACTTCGTTAACCTAATTTAACTATCACTCTCAGCTCGTCTAGTCTACTCAGGGAATTTGCTATTATACTATTATCCCTGTTATCATTATTTATTATCATTAACTATTTATAATTTAATTAATTAAACGCTTGTCTCAACTTTCGTTTAAATAATTTCTCTATAAAAGCTCATCGTCATCGTCATCATCATCATTATCATCATTACCACAAGTGTTAAAGTGTGAATACGTATAACACATAAAAGTTTTCTCCATCAGTCTATTAATCAAACCAATTTAAAATGAATTCATTATAATCAACGCTTGAAATCTCTTTTGATCAATCGAGATTCTCATGAAATTGAAATGGTTCAGTTGTAGCCCGAGGATTTTAAATTTAAATTCCAAGACTAGGAAAAACAAAAACAAACGTGGTATATGTTACTTATTATTATTGCCGCTAAAGATCAGATTATATTAATTAAAAAATAATATCATGATTTTAAAATTTAAATATGTAAAAGAAAATATTTAAAATTAATTGAAATGATACAATTTTGGATAAAAAAAAATTAAAATTCAACATTAATTGAATATCGAGATTTATAAAATTTTTTTTTTTAATATTAAATTTTTTTTTCTTTTTATAATACCATATATTGTATGTACATCTATATAGTACCTATGTAATGATATCATTTGTATTTTTATATTTACCTCAAATAGCAGCCCATCACTGGGCATCTGTACATTCTCAATGTAAAATAACACTTTGATCGTTTTGATTGAATCTAATTCGCAGAATTTATTTCACATTAGTTTAACCTACTTTAACTCTGCTAGACGGAATGAAATTTTATTAATAATTTATCAGATTATGTATCAAATTAACAGATTATCGATTTTATTAATATAACAAGTACGCTCTATTACCTTCTACTCATTAAAATGTAATATACATGTACGTATATATTACAATTACATCTATATGTTCATTTTCATTTCGGTATTTAATTTGTTGTAGAATTAAATAACGCGCTGACAATGAGTGAAAGTGAGTTAAATTTAAATGTGATGATGATGGTAATAAAGAAAGAAGTAAAATGCGAAATAAATAACACGTAGCGGAATTTCGAGTTATGTGCCAAGTGTGTCATCCCAAAGTCTTTCTCTGAACATCAACTATATTATTAACTATTTCCATGTAAATTCACACGACACTTAACTGTTTGTAGAAATTTTTTTTCACGGTTCAAATATTTATTATTCTAGAGAAATTTATTGTTTAATATTTTTTATTTAAAATAATAATAATAATAATATCAATGGTTGTAAAATTTTCACTGCGCTATTAATTAAAAATTCATTACCAATTTGCAAATTCATTAAAAAAGCAAAAAACAATTTTATGTGCGTAATAGATTAATGGAATTTTCTATTAATGATAAAATTCCAATGAATTAATTTAATTTTATATTATTAATGGAATTTTAATGGATTAATGAAATTTTCTATTAATAATGGAACTTTAAGAAGTCACGAAAATTTTTTAACAATAGAATTTTAATAGATTAATGGAATTTTCTATTAATGATAAAATTCCAATGAATTAATTTAATTTTATATTATTAATGGAATTTTAATGGATTAATGAAATTTTCTATTAATAATGGAATTTTAATGGATAAATAGAATTTTCTATTAAAAATAAAATTTTAATAGATCAATCAAATGGTCTAATAATGAAATTTCAATAGATTAATAGAATTTTCTATTAATAATAGAATTTTAATAGATCAATAGTATTTCTACTAAAAATTACATTTTTTCATAATCAAATTTTAATAGATTAATAGAAATTGCTATTAAAAATAGAATTTTAATAAATTGATAGAATTTTATATTATCAATAGAATTTTAATGAATCGAAGAAATTTTATAGTATTGAAGTTTTCTATTAATACTAGAATTTAAATAGGTTAATGGAATTTTCTATTAACGATGGAATTTTAATGGATAAATAAAATTTTATATTAAAAATAAAATTTTGATTGATGAATAGAATTTTCTCACAGTGGAATTTCAATAGATTAATAGAATTTTCCATTAATAATAGAATTCAAATGTATTAATGGAATTTTCTATTGTTAATAGAATTTTAACGAATCAAAAAAATTTTATAATAATGTAATTTTATATGAAAAATATAATTTTAATGACTTGATAGAATTTTCTATTAATAATAAAATTCCAATAGACCAATAGAATATTTTGTTTATAATAAAATTTATATAACAATAATAACCTCAAATAAACTCCAGATAATTTCTGAAGTTCAGGATTCAAAGCAGCATTTAAAACAGCCTGAGCTCCCTGTTTCGGAGTCTTGATAAACAGCCAAAAGAATGGTTTTATCATCACAGACGCTATAGTGCTCTTAGTGAAGCTCATGTGTCTCATAATTTCAGTGTCCACCAGTCCAGGATGCACCGAGTTGACAGCAACTCCTGTTCCAGCCAACTTCTTGGCCAGTTCCTTGGCAAATAACACATTAGCGAGCTTGCTTTGAGAGTAAGCGTCTCCAGCTTCATAACTTTGCTCGCTATTCAGGTCCTCAACCTTTATCTTTCCTCGTCGATGAGCCGCACTAGCGACCACAACCACCCTCGAAGGAGCTGAAGACTTGAGCTTGTCCAGGAGTAAATTAGTCAGCAGAAAGTGGCCCATGTGGTTCACTCCCAGCTGGGTTTCAATACCGTCCTTGGTGACACTCTTCGGACATCTCATCACTCCAGCGTTGTTTATCAGAATGTCCAGTCGGTCGTGCTCCTCGTTGAAGGCTTTTACAAACTTTCTGATACTTGATTGGGACGCTAAATCACACAGTCGGCAGTAAATAAACTTGTTCTTTGTTTCCAGCACGATTTCTTTTCTGGTCTGCAATTAATTTTCATTAATTAAATTTTATTGATTTAAGTAAAAAATATAATTTTTAGTGACAATAAAAATCAAATTTAATAAATAAATTATCGTAAAAAAATTGAGATGTAAAAATTTTCAAAAATAAAAATTAAATTATCTGACATTTGAAAATTTTTATAATTTAATTTATTGAAAAATTATTTTTAAAAAATTACAAAAAAAATTTGCACATGGAGAAAATTTTTGAAATTATACGAGCAAGTGAAAAATACCATTTTTTAAATGAATTTGTTTGTTAAAAAAAATTTTTAAATGGTCAAATGACTGCTAACGTTAATGAAATTAAAATCAACTGACACTTGCAAATTTTTTTTAAATAATTTTAAACAAAAAAATTATATTTTAAAGACTGAATTCATAATTTTTTATCATTAAATTTTAGAAAAAATTATTCTTTATAATAATTTAAAATTTACAAATTTCTAAAAATTGTCATATGTCTTAAATATTAGTATAAAAAAATTTTGAAAAATTTCGCAAATATTATTTAATAATAATAATAATAATGAATAGTATTTTTTGGCAGAAATTTAGAAATTTAAAAATTTTTTTCATTAATGAAATGATAACCAAAAAAAAATATTTAAAAAAAATTGCATTCATGATTTTTTTAATTTTTACAATGACATTTTTTAAAAATTTTTCTTTATAAAAATCCAAAAAATTTTTTAGGAGTGTTTTCACGGCAAACGTTAAATTTTTTTTTTTCATAAAATTCGAACTAAAAAATATTTTTAAAAATTGCACTAATAGTTTTTAAAATCTCCATTCGAAATTTTTTTTTTTAATTTTTTTTTAGTAAAAAATATCCTGACAATTGTCAGATGTCTAATTTTATTTTCTTGAATAATAAAAATAAAATTTATTGATATCTTGCTTAGCTTTCAAATGAATAAAACATCTAAAAAAATTTTTATTGTTAAAGAAATTTATCTAAATTTTTTTCAAATAAAACTTTTACTATAAAAAATCCAATTTTTTTTTTTTTTTTTTTGGAAAAACTTGCAAAAATAATACTTACTAATAAAACTTACCTTTTCACATTTACCTAGATCTCGACATGCCATAACAATTTTAGCATCTCGCTTTGCCAAATCACGAGTCACTTCTTTACCAATTCCAGTGTTAGCTCCTGTAACAATTACAACTTTATCTGTTAATTTTTCTGTGCCTTCATAAGCTTTTCCGCCAAGCTTGTCCCTAAAAAAAAGAAATGTAACTATTAATCATAAACTCAATCAATTACATTACAATCATAACAAAATTAAATTAGCCGATGTCTAAAATTTTTTAAATTTTTTTATTGGCAAAAATTTGACATGAAAAATTTTAAGTTCAATTTTTATGACATTAAAGTTAGCAGCCACTTGATAATTTTTTAATTTTATTTAACAAATAAATCTTTTCTGGAAAACTATTTTTAAAAAATTGCATTTTTAATTTTTTTAAATTTCTAAATGTCAATTTTTTTTCTCATGTATTTTTGCCGCAATTTATTTGTTAAAAAATTCTATAGCTACTAAATTAATTCTCATTTAATTTTTTAAAAATATTTTTTTATTGATTAGAATTAGAAAAATGAAAAATTGTAAAATGTCTGCTAATTTTAATATTATCAATAATAATAATAAAAATAAAAATAAAAACTTACTTGATTATGTAAAGAGTGCCGACTAAAGTGCAAACCGCACTACCAAAAACAGCTGACTTTGGTAATTTAATTCCCATAATGATAAAATTTTTGTTTAATTTTTTAATTAATAACAATTGTTTTAAAATTTATGTTTTTATTATTTAGGAGTCAACATCAACTTTCTACTTGGAGTCACGTGGACTACTAGGAGTTTTTAGGTTAGGATTTTGTAATAAAACTGGCAGCAATTGTCATGCGTTGTAATTAAGAATATTTTTAAAATTTCAATAAAAACTAAGAAAGATTTATTTTTAATTTCTGAATATGACATTAAATTACAATACTAAAATTAGCCGACGTTTTTAATTTTTTTTTTCAATAATTAAATTAAAACAAAAAAATATTTTTTAAAAACAGCACTCTAAAAAAATTACAGTTTTTCAAATGAATTTTTATTTTCTATTTTTTTGTAATAATTTTTTCACTTAAAAAAAATTCTAAAAATTTTTAAATATTGGCTAACTTAATTTATACTCATTATAATCTGGATTATACTCATTATAATCTGGATTATACTAGCTACTATCTGAAAATTTTTTTCACTCAGTATAATCTAGGATGATATCCAGTGTAATCTTGTTCTTACCGTGTAAGGTCAACCATTTTAGATTTTCATTTTTTTGAACAAAATTTCTATTTGATCTTATTGATATATTTTTATTTAAAAAGTACTTGAAAAAAATGATCAATTTAAAGAAAAAAAGTGTTTATAAATTTTCAAAAAAATATTTTACCAAAAAAATTTTTGAATATTTATTATAGTTAAGACATCGCTTATTATCTTCAATTTTATCTATTTCATATCAATAGTTATGATAAAAATTACTTTAATAAAATTTAAGATTTTGGGATTATTAAATTTTTTATAAAATTTAGAAAAAAAAAATATTTTCTTGGCTCGTGAACTTTTTTTTCTGTGTATAGATGTAATTTTTTTGAGCTTCTAAATGTAAAATGTTTCTCTCTATAATTTATTTGTCAAAAATTTTTTTAAAATTTTCAAATGTCTCTCAATTTCAATATCTTTTACAATTATTTAAAAAATATCAATTAAATTCATACTTTTGGTTTTTTAGATTTTATCTGCTGAGGCAATAATTCCCATGGTAAGTGCGTTTTTACATAACGACTCATTATAATCTGGATTATTATTATTATAATCTGGGTTATACTCATTATAATCTGGATTATACTCATTATAATCTGGATTATTATTATTATAATCTGGGTTATACTCATTATAATCTGGATTATTATTATTATAATCTGGGTTATACTCATTATAATCTGGATTATTATTATTATAATCTGGGTTATACTCATTATAATCTGGATTATTATTATTATAATCTGGGTTATACTCATTATAATCTGGATTATTATTATTATAATCTGGGTTATACTCATTATAATCTGGATTATTATTATTATAATCTGGGTTATACTCATTATAATCTGGATTATTATTATTATAATCTGGGTTATACTCATTATAATCTGGATTATACTCATTATAATCTGGATTATTATTATTATAATCTGGGTTATACTCATTATAATCTGGATTATTATTATTATAATCTGGGTTATACTCATTATAATCTGGATTATTATTATTATAATCTGGGTTATACTCATTATAATCTGGATTATTATTATTATAATCTGGGTTATACTCATTATAATCTGGATTATTATTATTATAATCTGGGTTATACTCATTATAATCTGGATTATTATTATTATAATCTGGGTTATACTCATTATAATCTGGATTATTATTATTATAATCTGGGTTATACTCATTATAATCTGGATTATACTCATTATAATCTGGATTATTATTATTATAATCTGGGTTATACTCATTATAATCTGGATTATTATTATTATAATCTGGGTTATACTCATTATAATCTGGATTATTATTATTATAATCTGGGTTATACTCATTATAATCTGGATTATTATTATTATAATCTGGGTTATACTCATTATAATCTGGATTATTATTATTATAATCTGGGTTATACTCATTATAATCTGGATTATTATTATTATAATCTGGGTTATACTCATTATAATCTGGATTATTATTATTATAATCTGGGTTATACTCATTATAATCTGGATTATACTCATTATAATCTGGATTATTATTATTATAATCTGGGTTATACTCATTATAATCTGGATTATTATTATTATAATCTGGGTTATACTCATTATAATCTGGATTATTATTATTATAATCTGGGTTATACTCATTATAATCTGGATTATTATTATTATAATCTGGGTTATACTCATTATAATCTGGATTATTATTATTATAATCTGGGTTATACTCATTATAATCTGGATTATTATTATTATAATCTGGGTTATACTCATTATAATCTGGATTATTATTATTATAATCTGGGTTATACTCATTATAATCTGGATTATACTCATTATAATCTGGATTATTATTATTATAATCTGGGTTATACTCATTATAATCTGGATTATTATTATTATAATCTGGGTTATACTCATTATAATCTGGATTATTATTATTATAATCTGGGTTATACTCATTATAATCTGGATTATTATTATTATAATCTGGGTTATACTCATTATAATCTGGATTATTATTATTATAATCTGGGTTATACTCATTATAATCTGGATTATTATTATTATAATCTGGGTTATACTCATTATAATCTGGATTATTATTATTATAATCTGGGTTATACTCATTATAATCTGGATTATACTCATTATAATCTGGATTATTATTATTATAATCTGGGTTATACTCATTATAATCTGGATTATTATTATTATAATCTGGGTTATACTCATTATAATCTGGATTATTATTATTATAATCTGGGTTATACTCATTATAATCTGGATTATTATTATTATAATCTGGGTTATACTCATTATAATCTGGATTATTATTATTATAATCTGGGTTATACTCATTATAATCTGGATTATTATTATTATAATCTGGGTTATACTCATTATAATCTGGATTATTATTATTATAATCTGGGTTATACTCATTATAATCTGGATTATACTCATTATAATCTGGATTATACTAGCTACTATCTAAAAAAAAATTTTCACTTAGTATAATCTAGGATGATATCCAGTGTAATCTTGTTCTTACCGTGTAGATTGAATTTACAAATTTTCAGGAAGTTCTAAAAATTTGACTACTTCGCGTGGATCTCCTTTAAGCGAGCGCGCATTATTTTTCGTAGAATACAAGGCCAGTAATTAAACACAAAAATAAATTCAATCAGGCATTTAATTAATAAATACGTTGATAACAAATAACGCGATATTGTTAATACCACGTTAAATTGCACACATGAAAATTTACATTATACAGTACAAATAAATAATTAAAAACGTGGAATAAAAAAGTTGTAAAGTCTTCATAGTGAATCAAGTTCCACGGTAAAGTTGGTGCATGGCATCCAGGAGGCAATAGATAACACGCTCTGCATGTTATCTTGTCCAAATGTCTGCCATCCAATCGTCGCTTAGCTCGTCGTAAGGCAGGACCTTAAGGTTTCTTAGTGCCTCAAGATAAAAGGTCAGCTCGGAAATCACGACCCCGTGTTGGGGCCCGCCGTTATTTACAATGTTCATTTTGAATAATTGTTCCCGTAGTTTCTCTTTGAAGGAGCTGTTTACCGTCCGGTAGAGCGACTGGACGTCTGCTGCTGGTAAGATTCCGGAAACTGCTTCGTGTAATTTTACTAAGTGTCTGCAATTGATATCATAAATAACATTTCTTAATTCGTTCTTAATAAGAACTTTAATCTCAAAAATTTTTTGACAAAATTTATATTAAGTACCTGGAAATATTTCGGAATGACTGTGAGGGCACTGGAGGACGCGCGTCCCAGATAGAAATCTGTCCACCTACTAAATTGTCAACAATTGTCAAGATCTTGCCCTCTATTTCTCTAATGTGCGCGCGAACATCGCGTTCCACGCTATCCAGTAGCGCCACCCCACCTGTTCCTCCGACAGTTCCTCCTAAACCTGGCCCGCGGGTAGAATTTGCTAATTCTGAAAAATTCAAAGATATTCATCGTTGATCTCTCTATCAATTATACCAATAAAAAATTATACTAAATGTAACAGACATCTAACAATTGAAAAAAATTTTATATTAATTAAATTTAATGAAAAAAATTTTTCATACAGAAATTTAGAAAAATTATTTATTATAGAATTTTTTATAACCATTAATTTGTTATAAAAACTCCAAGAGTTTTTAGATGTCTGCTTCTTTCATTATCATTAATAAAGAACTTGCATGTTCTGTGATTCAATTTTTTTTTAAGGTAGAACCCTCGCGACTTCCGTAGTCAAAAGTTTATGTCAGAGTGTACGGTACATATACTTGAGAGTAATTATTGACAAGCCTAAAACTTTTTGCTGTTTATGTACTTATTTTAGCCAATCACGAATGAGAAACTGATGGTTTGAAAAGTCTGGCAACACTGCATGAGCGTTAGAATATTTTATAGTGGTTACACTCTAGTGTTTTGGACCAGCTGTAGACTGACCTCTGTTTTGAGACATGCGTTTATTTATTTATTTGCATACAGTTATTCGGAAATATAATTACAATATCTGAAAAAAAATAATTGACAGTATTGTTTTGTTTTTTCAGAAAAATCAGTAATTAAATTTTTTGTGTTGATGTATTAACTGATTTTAAATTTTACTATTTTTTATTATTTCATCTGACTATTATTTTTATAACTTATCAAAGATTAATATATATTATTATATTAAAATTGTTAACTTTTTTGAATTTTTAATAATTATAGAAAAATACTTATTTTCATAAAATAATCATTGTTATTTTTTTTTTTAAATAAATAAAATTAATAACTATAATATTACACCTGACGTACATTAAACTTTTCAAATTTTTCCGCGCATGCGCGTCTCATACTTTTTTCGCGGCTCACAAAACTTGCGCTGTTGCCATAGCTTTATTAACGTATCCCTTCCTCGGCTAAAGTCTGGTAAATTTTTCATTACTTATTAATAAATATCTGTGAAACTGTGTGGTAATTATCAATGAAATTATTTTTAAAAAATAGTTTAGTTGTTAGTTAACGTTACTCTAGTTTTTTAAAAAGATCCTAAGAAAAGTTTCTGAGATATAAAAATGTTTGTAGGTAAACTTTTGGATATCCCGTATACTGTAATGTATAAGAGCGTTCAAAACTCAAACTTTGAAATTAAATATCTCAGAAACTAAATGGTCAAAAATTTTCAAATTGCGCCAATCGATGCAGAATTATATGAACATTAATCTGACAAAATTTTTAAAAAATCCTAAGAAAACTACTCTGCCGAGGGTACTACCTTAAATTAATGCAAGTTTTCTATTAAAATATTAAAAAAACCGTACCTTGGAAATGCGACTTAACAAATGGCATACACCACAATAAAAGCTTCAAGCTACGACTGGCAAGCACTAAAATCGTGCTGGTAATAGTTTTCAATCCCGCGGCTTGCATCGCACCAGCGCCTAGCACCAATTGGCAACACCGCGAGTTGTAATGACGAAGTAACTCTGCTAAATAACGTCCTATACTTCCAGACAAGACTTGCAATTCGGTAGCTATACTATTTGGAAAAAAAAAAAAAAAAAAAAAAAAAGTAACAAAAAGAAGAAATGAAAAATTTAGCTCTAAGTAAAAATCCTTTTACGAACATCAAGATTAATATCTGAAAGTCTTGTGGAATATCAGCTTGCTTCCACATTTCGGTATCTAGGAGTTGACTAAGTTTTTGTTTTCTTTCATTGTGGAACTTCTGTACAAATTTACTGGCGTGTATCTACAAAGAAAATAAATATTATTAACGTCATCTATATTATTGAGAGAATAAAAAAAATTTTGTCTCCAGGATAGTCATATGATAAAATGTTTTTTTTTTTTTTTTTTTTTTTTTTTTTTTTTTTTTTTTTTTTTTTTTTAAATTAAATTCAGTGTCAATGCAATGATTTTGACTTGAATTTGTGTCTTTTCAAGGATTTATATCATTCTCACCGATAGTCAATTTATTATGAGTATTTAGGTTGCATTCGAAAATTCTCTATCTCTAAATACATAATTAAAAAATGACCTTGGATCTTGAGAACAATTGACATTTTTAAAGATATAAGCTCATCCCGACATTACACTCATCGAGACCTTTCATTTGAGTACCCACATAAATTTTTCATATATTTATACATATTATATATATGTATATATATGTATATATGAAAAATATATCAAAAATGCATGTGAGTACTCAAATGAAAGCTCTTGATGAGTGTAACATCGGGATGAGCTTGTATCTTTAAAAAAATCAATAGTTTAGAAATTACAGTGGAATTTAACAAAAGTCATTATTTAATAATACTCACTTTAAAGGCAGAACGAAGCGCAGTGCACTGTTTACCGCATATCAATTCACAGGTGTCGGTAAATTCATCTATGATACTCGCTAGTTGGCAAACCTGAGTGACAGTAGCGCCACGGTCACTCAGCCATGAATTGTCATCTTTGAGTATCGAAATTGCCTCTTTGTCGCTGTTAAACTTATTGTTGCTATTAACTACAGTAGCTTCTTTGTTAGAATCATTTATATTCTTCTCTCGGTCATTATTTGCAGACACAGAAGGTGAAAGTAGTTGACTCGCCAGTCGTTCATGACAATAATCACATATTGTTGATAACATATCATTAAGCTTATTCTTAACCCGTAAGTATTCCTCGGTTGTTAATAATTTATCTATATTATTTCTATCTACATTATCACTGGATAAAGATGCTGTTTCACTCATTACTTCGTACACAGCCTAGAACAAATATGATTAAAAAGGTTCCATTTTTTATAACTTTACTAATTTTTTTTTTTCATTTTAATCAAAGTTATTAAGACGAAATGAAGAAATAAACATTTCAATACTTAATTTTTGGTAATTTTAAAATTAAAAATTGTTTGAATTTGAATTTTAGTGGGAAAGTGACGTAGTACTATATCCGGTTGCGCAACGCCACCTTACAGTGAATTAAAAAACTATTCATGTTTATTCCATCAATGCACGTTTTTTAGAAAATTTGAATTTTTAAATAAAAATATAAAAACCAAATATTGATCAGGTAGCATAAAAATTTGATCTTAAAAAATCTAGTAATTTAATTTTATATTCAGTACGTAATTATCAATTTTTAATTATACTTTAAATAAAAATTTGCGCATCCACATAAATATATACAGTTGTTATAATAAAAAAACAAGTTTGTGTACAAATGTCAGAAATTTGGGAAAATTAGTCACTAGAACTTGACCTCGACGTGTTTACTAAGTACATTTATCACCAATTCATATAAAATTAAATACTTTATAATCAATAAATAAGTATTTGTCAAAACAATTAAATATCCAAGATTAATTATCAATTATTTTTGTTATAAAAAGCATGTTAATAATTGAAATAATACTCTGGTCAACAATTGGTGTTGTAAATTATCCAATGTACCTAATATTAGTATGGCTTCGGCTATTGATATAAATATGAGTACTGAAGATAATATTGTATCAGAATACAGAACAACTAACAACAATACTGAAATTATTAACATGTCAGTGAATAGATTAACTAATTTTCAAACTAATATAGATTTAAAATAAAAGTTATTTACAAATTTTGTAAGCATAATATTACTGGTCAATATTTGGAACATATGCGGTCAATATTTAGTAAGTAATGGTCAATATTTATAGCAATCGGCTGTAGCGTTAATTATTACAATTAAATGTTTACTATTATGTATTTTATAAACAAAAGTATTTTAGTTTGCAAGTTAAAACTATAAAAAAGCATAACAGTCGTTTCAGCTGATCAACTCTTCCAATAAATTTACAAATAATCTATTTATGTTCATTTTATCTAA
>JZSA01002336.1:0-22755 GCA_000956155.1 Cotesia vestalis
TTATAGCCCTGAATAAAAAAAAGTATTGAGACAAAGAAAAAAGTATTGAAAAGTATCTGATTGACTATAAAACCAATACTTTTCAATACTTTTTTCTTTGTCTCAATACTTTTTTTTTTAATCAGGGAAATTTCATAGAATTTATCTGTAAATTTTACAAAAACATACATAGTTTTCACATAAACTCACAAGTAATAATTACATATTTTTTCTGTAAATTTTAAAAAATATGTACTGTGGAAATTTTGAAGATTATTTTCTGTAAATTTTACACAGTCGTTTTTTCCGTGTATACTTACTAAAATTGTTATTGGAGATCAATCATAACTTAAATTGAGCAACAATACTTTTTAAGATATTGATAAAAATTAGAACAATGATTGTAAATTATTAAATATAAAATTATAAAAAATGTTTACCATTTACTCAAATCGTTTTTTAGGAATTTTTCTGCGCTACTTTAGCATATTTAGGATGATGAAATATAGAAGACAAGAAACGTTGTATCGGGACTCTATGAACTTGTAGCGACGTTTCTATGCAAGACGCTTCTTCTAGAGAAGTCTTCTTCAGCGGAACTGGTTATTTTAAATAGCATTTCTATCACTTAAACTTTATTGCCCTCGGGTACCTTATTTTATGATTTTTTAAGACTATTTGAACATTTTTTTAAAACTATTTTAAGATTATTTCAAGACTCTCTATAATAATTTTTTGGAGCTGTCGATGTCTTATTTTCATAAAAAATTCGAGAACCAAATTTCAAAAATTTGCGCTCGAAATTTTTTTTTTGACGTCTTAAAAAAGTCTTGGTTTGTGTCACGTTTAAGATCTTAAACAAACGACAATTTTAAAACGATTTTTTTTTTTTTACACAGACAGTACTGCGACGAAATTTGTAATGAATAGCTTCCTTGATTCTTACACCTTACAATATAAACAAAGTCACCCAAACATCTCTTCTTCCTAGAATTTATTTTATGTTCGCTCCGTATGTGATTTTAATATTATATTTCAATATTTTACTCATTAAATATATTATACTAATTTTCTTGGCCCGCGTTGCTGAGCAATTGGACACAAAAAAACGAATTTCTTGCGCCAAGAAAATTTCAAGGAAAACAAAAATTATTTTGGAGCAAGAAGAAATTTTTTTGGCTCAAGAAATTTTGACTTCATTCAAGAAATTTTCAATCTTCTTTGATATTTTCTTGAGCCAAGAAAATTTACACTTCAGTCAAGAATTTTTTTTTTCAGTCCGACAGAAAATAATTACTCAATTCAGATTATTTTTTACTTATTAATAAAATACTAAATTAAATTTATTCGTTGCAGTTTTTAATTAAGCTAAAAATTATAAAAAAAATTTTTTTAATAAAAATAAAAAAATGTAAAGAAAAAAAAAATGAAAATTATATAAATGGTCGCAAGTACTCTTGATCTTTTAAGTTTTGGTATCGTCGATACATGGCCATCCAGAAGTAAACTCCGTTTCCTAAAAAAAATTTTATTTATAAGAAAAATAATTAAAAAAAAAAAAATTTTTTTTAGAGATTTTTATAATAAATTATAGAATAGTTCTATTCGTACCAACAATAAACAATCCAAATGCGAGTACCAAAAATCCAGCTTGCTTGGAAAGTTTAAAATTTTGAATCGTTAAGAACAGGAAGAAAATTAGCAAGACATTTATCACTACAATGAGAAACATCAAGTACGGCAAAATCAGTTTATAGTTTCCCTAGAACGAAAATATTTATCATTTATCAATTTCATAAATTTTAGAATGCAAAATTGTTTTTAAAAAAAAAAAATAGTCACCTTTTTTGAATACCAAAATATTAACCCTGTTAAAACGTATTTAATCATTACAATCACGATCAATGTTATTACTTCTGCACTGTAAATATTATAATCATAAATTTCGGCAGGTTGCAATTCAGAAGAATTTAGCGCAATTTCTCTTTTCACTCGGAAAAGATGTACTGAGTAGTTTATTTGAGAAGGCGCTAATAGCTTCTTGATGACGAAGAAAAATATGGCCTAAAAGAAGAAATGAAATTATGAGGTTTAATAAACTAAAATTTAAGTTATAATCTGGAGAAAAATTATTAGATCTGATTGTATGTAAGTATTCCAGCTCAAATCGTACAATTTAAAAAATTTTCTTCTTGATTTCAAATATTAAAAAATTTTAATCTGAGTAAAATCATCTTTTTGATAATAAATGTTCACAAATTTTTAATAAAAATTGGAAAACCATTTTTTAATAAAAATTATTTGAAAAATTTCTAATAAAAATTTAAAAACAATTTTATTCAATAATTTAAAAATAATTTTTTAATAAAAATTATTTAAAAAATTTCTAATAGAATTTTAAAAACAATTTTATTTGATAATTTTTTAATAAAAATTTAAAAACAATTTTTTAATAAAAATTATTTAAAAAATTTCTAATAGAATTTTAAAAACAATTTTATTTGATAATTTTTTAATAAAAATTTAAAAACAATTTTTTAATAAAAATTATTTAAAAAATTTCTAACAAAAATTGAAAAAAAAATTTTATTTAATAATTTAAAAATAATTTTTTAATAAAAATTTAAAAACAATTTTTTAATAAAAATTATTTAAAAAATTTCTAACAAAAATTGAAAAAAAAATTTTATTTAATAATTTAAAAATAATTTTTTAATAAAAATTTAAAAACAATTTTTTAATAAAAATTATTTAAAAAATTTCTAACAAAAATTGAAAAAAAAATTTTATTTAATAATTTAAAAATAATTTTTTAATAAAAATTTAAAAACAATTTTTTAATAAAAATTATTTAAAAAATTTCTAACAAAAATTGAAAAAAAAATTTTATTTAATAATTTAAAAATAATTTTTTAATAAAAATTTAAAAACAATTTTTTAATAAAAATTATTTAAAAAATTTCTAACAAAAATTGAAAAAAAAATTTTATTTAAGAAGATATTGCAAAGCCGCAAAGTATGTAACAAATACTTTCTACTAAAAATTTCAACAATAATGATAAACACCGTATAATCAACACGAAACTGTATAAAATACACGCACATATACATGAATATTCGCTATCTTCTGCAGATGATCCTTCATTATTATTTTTATCAATAACTTCCATTTTAACTGAATAAAAAAAATAATTTTTTTTTTTGGATTAATAAATAATTTTCTCCTAATTGACTTCCACTCTAAGCTTTTTATCATCGAACACTAATATAATGAAGCTAGGATAACTTGCTTCCTAACACTTACAGAACTGAGTGATTTAATGTTTGCTTTCTTCGCAGTAAAAAAGCACGTACTACTGATATGTGATATTTTAACACTAGGATTTGTGAAGTTGATTTTTAAACTAACTTAATGTTTTTACATTTAATCACTCAGGACTAAAGCCATGCGTAATCTTAGCTCGATATTTTTTTTTGACGAGAGTTTGGACTAACGCGATGAAATTCTAAATGACTGAGCGTATCGGTTCGGGTTTATAGGCCTTTTTATGTTTCTTATACAATGTTGCCCAAACATCTTTCGTTCCTAGTATTTATTTTATATATCAGTGTTGTATATCAAAATATATTGAGTATCGGATAATAAAAATAATTAATGAATGATGAAGTTAACAGTCTGTCCTTACAACTGCAGCTTTATATTACTAAACTGTTTAAAATATTTGTAAAATTATAATCATTTTACAAAACAAAGGTTGAGTTAAAGTACAAATCGATGTTTACCACTACGAGTAATTTAAATTATGAAACAATTCTACACAGCGAAAAAAAACGACTGTGTAAAATTTACAGAAAATAATCTTCAAAATTTCCACAGTATATGTTCTTTAAAATTTACAGAAAAAATATGTAATTATTACTTGTGAGTTTATGTAAAAACTATGTATGTTTTTGTAAAATTTACAGATAAATTCTATGAAATCTCCCTGATTAATAAAAAAGAATTGAGACAAAGGAAAAAGTATTGAAAAGTATTTGTTTTATAGTCAATCCGATACTTTTCAATACTTTTTTCTTTGTCTCAATTCTTTTTTTTATTCAGGGCTATAAGAATATTATGTAATCGTTGCAGAGTAACTTCTTGAATTAAAATTATGTTTGATTATTGATTAAAAATGTAAATAATAATCTGTTAATAGTAAATTTAAAATTTTTATCATATGTGAACAAATTTTTTTTTACTGATTATAAAAAAATAATTTGTCTTGAAGTACACGGTAAAAAATCAGAAAAATTAAAATTTTTGAAAAAATTCAAAACAGTGATATAAACAAGTTTGCAATGATACTGACTCAAGTAATCCTTTTTAATTCATTACAATAAATTTACAGTAATAATAACAGAAAAAGTTATATTATGATTACAGACTCAATTTATTAAATTTACAGATTTATAATAACAGAATTTACCACGTAAAAATAACATAGTAAGTTCTGTAAATATTACATAAGTCGACTTATAGATAGAATTTTGTAAATTTTACAAAATTTTCTATAAATTTTACAACGTATTTTTTCCGTGCATCATTAGCAACTTCCAAAAAATAATCATCATCCATCAGCTTGATATTCAAACTGTGTACGTCAATAGTCATGCAAATTTTAACAATCCCATATCTGAAGTGCCTGTTATTAACATAATTTTTATTAACACCCAAGTATTCATTCCTCCGTAGAAGCAAATGATAAAACAAAATTGCCGATGTCCGCTTCGATGGTTTTTCCTCGATAAAAACTTTTGGATAAAAATGAGACTCCAGGGATTCGAAACGCAGACACGTCTGATAAGAGAATTCATAATTATATTCATCGTTATGTTGTTTCTTAATAAAGCGTGATCCATCGAACCCGTTGAATATATCACTGACTATTACTTCACCCGAATCATTTTTAATCAAATTAACCGTATCACCTACGCGCAAGTTTCTCATCGCCTGCGCATTTGCAATAGCTATCAATGCAATAATTAAAATTCTAACAATTTCGTTCATTGCTGTGTTTGAATTGTAACTGTAATTAAATTGTTTTTCAAAAGAAGAAGACTTAGTTCTTCTTGTTTTTGACGAGAAACATTACCTAATAATAGATTATTTTTATCTATTATATCTTTTTAATTAATTAATTGATAAGTTTGTTATTAGCAGTATGTTAGTTTCAATGTCTATAATTAGAGCTGTGGAATTCCATTCAATTAATCTTAACTATTAATCGCTCGGTT
Organism: Cotesia vestalis; assembly: GCA_000956155.1. Taxonomy (NCBI): domain Eukaryota; kingdom Metazoa; phylum Arthropoda; class Insecta; order Hymenoptera; family Braconidae; genus Cotesia; species Cotesia vestalis. Next base: position 5,257 of record JZSA01002336.1, read on the forward strand.
TGCTAAGCTTAAATTGAATTGTTTTTTATTTTTTCCCGCTAAAAAATTTAAAAATTTTCGAAAATCGGGAAGTTATCCGTTTTACCCCGTTTTTCGAAAATCGACCGTTTTCATCAGATCTTGAACTTTTGAGGTCCTAGAAAGCTTCCCTGACTATTTCTGCGATGGCGTTGTAATTTTTTACTATTTTTATTATGAATAAAAAATTTTCTAGGAAGCAGAGTGGACTTTTGGATAATTATGTATACATATCGGCGATACAAACAATGGAAAGATAATTTTTGATTTTATCATTATATTAACGAGTACTTTAATTAAATTGTTCCTTAATTTTTTTTTAGATGTTGATATTACCTCATGAAGCTGATAAATATTTGAAAGAATCAATATTATACTATGAAGCTATTTTCAAGAGTGAAATATTATCAGCAACACGTAGTTGGACCCTCGAAAAGCAGATGAGAAATTTTTTGGAAAATGATCTTAGACGTATTATAAGACCTCAAGGAACCAATATTACTGAAGTGCTGGAAACTTTTGCGATACTTGATCACAGCAGTCTTACCAGTAGTGCTTTGATAAATTTGTATTTAGTTGAGCTGATTTAAAGTTTGTTATTATTTTTTATCTTTGTTGTTCTTCAGTTCTAATGAACTCTGTTTAAATGAATAAATATTTTTTTATAACTTTAAAATTTTTTATGATCTAGTAATTAAGAATTAAATCATTAATACGTAAACTAAAATTTGAGTTTTCATCAGATCTCGACGTTTTGAGATCCTAGGAAGCTTCCCTGACTATTTCCGCGATGGCGTCGCAATTTTTTACGATTTTTATTATGAATAAAAAATTTTCCAGGAAGCGGAGTATACTTTTGGATAATTCATGTATCGGCGATACAAACAATTGAAAGATATCGAGCACTCGAAATTAATAATATAATTTTACTTATTTTATAATTTTTATATATTACAAATGGTAATTAACTTTGATGCATACACGGAGAGAAGAGAATAGAACTTATTCCTATGTAGAATGGTAATCATTACCATGTTACATAGTAACGGAAATTTTTGTAAGAATCCTGTATAAATTTGCTAATAAAAATCTTAGAAATTGTAATAAAAATTAGAACAATCATTCATTCGATGCGAAATTAAATTCTGAAAATAATGTTGTTGTTTTTTCATTTTTTTTTATGAAAATTTCAATTTGTTATTAACAAAAAACATAATCAAAATAGAAAATCTCAATTTTTTGTAAATAACTCAATAACTATTGGTGATATCAAAAATCGGAAAAAAGATCCTTAAAGAGGAAGAAATTTCTGAAAAAAGCCTCGACTCCCGGAACTCTAGTTTGAAAAACAATAATTTTTATTTAATGTTGAAAATAGGGTTCCGCGCAATTGCTGTCGTATTTTAGCATCGGCGCACCCATGTGACAAAAGTCGCGCGGAACCCTATTTTCAACATTAAATAAAAATTATTTCAAAATTTCAAAAAAATTTTAGGAAAACCGTTTTTTTTGGGAAAGTCCTTAAGAATAATCGCGAAATTATTGTTATTCACTGGGTACTAAGTCAAAATATAAAGAGTAAGGTTCCGAAGGGTAATAAGGCCTTGCTAAGGGAGATTTTGAAAAAAATTGAAAATATTGCATTTAATTAGTGCAATGTATCATTAATTTTTTGATTAATACATTAGCCATAAAATATAATGAAGTCACGGTAATTTTGACCATAAACAAACACAAAATTAAATTTTTTCAAAAACCTTGCGAATAGTCGTTATTTTACTACGGTAGAGTAATAAGGCCTGCGGGTTATCATACTGGAAATAGTTATACTATACTTGATAAAATTGGTATTAGAGATCAATCATCACTTAAATTAAGCAACAATACTTTTTAAGATGTTGATAAAAATTAGAACAATGATTTTAAATTATTAAATATAAAATTATAAAAAATGTTTACCATTTACTCAAATCGTTCTTTAGGAATTCTTCTGCGCTACTTTAGCATATGACGGATAAAGAAATATTGAAGACAAGGAACGTTGTAAATTTTACAAACTTTTCTATAAATTTTACAACGTATTTTTTCCGTGTGTATTCAGGTTGTCGCTATTTTCTGTGGAGATCTGGAGATGATTGGAGCGAAGAGTATTGAATAAAGGGCAATTTGTGAGGAAGTGTTGCTTGATTGAACTGTTTTTAGTTGAAATGCTACAGATATAATAATTTGCAATCGGTAGTTGGGCTTGGGGGGCTATCATGTGCCAAGGACCTTTTATTAAGTATGCAGGTATCATATCGTTAATTGTTCTAGGTATTGGGACTTGCCAAGATTTGGACTCCAAAACAATTATATGTCAGCTAATTTTAGTATCATTTGTATTAACTTTTTATAGAAGTATCCGGTCATTATATTTTCTTATATCATGAAACATTTGAAATTGTTTATTAAGTTCTAAAATATTTCAAGAAATTTTAGTTTATTCTTCTTTGTACTTGACAAAAATTTTATTAAAAAACAAAAAAACAATGTCATTAAATATGATAAAAATTAATCTATATCATCGTTAAATTAATCTACTAACGATTTTTTTAATTGACAATTATTTCTGATGATGATAGCATTGTTCAGTAAATTATCTACGTGGCTAAAAGGAATTTCAAAATTATAAGAAGACAATTTATTATTTAAAAGTGTTATATAATATACTACAATAAGCAGAAGTTATCAATTTTCTGTTCCAAGCTTACTTTTTAACTCCAAAAAATGTAAGAATTTATTTTATGAATAATTATATTTGAAACCAAATAGTTTTTTGCTAATTCTAAGAAATAATAATTTATAGGGAGTTCACTTTGCTTGCCGTGATTTTCTTTTCGTTAGCGGCTGCTGAGAATGCAAGTAAAAAAATAAATAATCCAATCAGAAATCAGAATTCTTTAATAAAAAATATGGAATATGGTAAGTGTTTCTTTGAATATTTACCATGAAATTTCTTAAAGAGGTTCGAGCGTGACTTATAATTCAAAATAATGTTTGAATTTTTTTTTTACTTTCAGTCTTCCCAATATTCATTAAAATTCTTTATCTTAATTTAAAATAATTTGAGCAATTTAATAATTGATGATTGATATTTATTAAAAACACGTCGGCTTGGCGGCGATCGACGTGGTTTTTTGATGTTAAGAGCTCATTAGTTTTTGGAATTGATCAGTCGGACCGTTTAAAAATTATTAAAAAAAAAACACATTTGAAAAAATTTGTTTTTGTAGTTTTTTTTAGATTTCTCAAAATCTACTGGTCCAAATCGGTCCAAATTGTATTCAAAATCTAAGTTTAGTCAAGTCCTTTCGAATAGTATCAACCGCGATGAAATCGGTCAAGCCGTTCAAAAGTTATTAGGGGTTTACATACGAGCCCGTGTATGAGGAGATAAAAAATGTGATTTTGGAAATTTTTGAAATTTAATATCTAAGTAACTAAACGATGAATCTTTTTAAAATTTTGGGATGAGATAAACGACGTGTTTATTTATACGTATACTTAATTTTAAAGCTTAACGTTAGAAATTATTTTTCAAATATTGATATTAAATTTTTTAAACATATGGATAATACTAAGCTGGCTTGGTATGCAATGTTCCAAAATTGTCCTAAAAATTTTTATCCATCAATTTTTTATCCATTTATTTTAGGATGCATCTACAACCGTGCAAAAAACAATTATCTTAAAATCATTTGAAAAAACGTTTAAAATTGTCCTCAAAATGTTAAAGAAATGTCCTAAAAATATTTTTAAAATGTCCTAAAATTGTTCCAAAATTGTCCTAAAATTGTTTCAAAATTGTCCTAAAAATTTTCATTCATTAATGTTACGATAAATCCATGACCGTGCAATAATAAATTGTCTTTCTTTAAATCATTTTAAAAACGTTAAAAATTGTTCTGAAAATATTTCAAAAATGTCCCAAAATTGTTCCAAAAATGTCCTAAATTTGTTCCAAAAAAGACCCAAAAATGTCCTAAAATTGTCCTACAAATTTTCATCCATTAATCTTACGATAAATCTATAACCGTGCAAAAATAAACTGTCTTCTTTAAAATCATTTAAAAAACGTTCAAAATTGTCTTAAAAATATAGATCCATCGTACACGGCATTGTTTGGTAAAGTGTATATAAATATAAATAAATCCAAACCATTTTTAACGGAATTTGTATTGTTAAACAACGAAAATAATTGTTTTTTCCTAATAAAAGAACTCGCATTGAGATGATTTTTTAAAAAATTATCCCGAGTAATCTCAAGACCCTTAAAGTAATTTTTTAATTCATTATCGTTCAGTAATTCATCTGGATAGCCAATTACCGTTTTAATAGAGTTAATCTTATCAATAATTTCAATTTTAGCATTGCTATCGAGCCATTTTGAAGAATTTAAAATTTCAATAAATTTATTCTTCACATTTGAATAAATCGTATGAACTTCACTTCTTGTACGCTCGTCAACTGGGTACTCTCGAAGATAATAAGCATGCAGAAGCATTCCCAACTCAGATTTAACAAGTGCAATACAATCAAATTGGGACTTTTCAGTTGAATAAGATGAATTATTAATTTTCATGTAAGTTTGACGATAGTCCCAAAGCGTTTTGGAATTTATGTACGGAATTGCAGACTCGATGAAATTCCAAATGGCGTAATTGGCTTGAACACTTTTAGGCGTATTATTCAATAACTTCTCAAATTCAGTGGTAAAATTTGGATAACGTACATGAACGATTGTTTCATTTGTAAATTTAACGAGCGGATTCATTACAGAATTTAAAAGCTTAATCCAATCTATACTTGGCCATTTTTCTATCATTTCTTTCACTGTTGTCTCCAGCGGTTTATTATTTTCATCTTTTTTGTTGTCATAATAAATTGCTCGAATATCATCCTCGAACTTTAATGAAAGCATAAGATCTTCGATTCGGTTTTCATCAGCCCCCAGGAATTTTGCAACATTATTCATGTAATCATAGTAAGCAATTAATGATTCATCGTTTAAAAATTTTGTTTTTGGTGGAATTAACTGTCGATAATCCAAAATAAATTGTGCAATCATTAACATTAATAATCGTTAATGATCCATGCGGATAATTATAATAGTCCATCGGCTAAAGCGGGAATTCCGTGTATATTTTAAGTCCATGGAAAAATCCAATAAATTTTTTTGTAATCTGGGTCAAAGATTACGAATATCGTATTTAATTTGTTGGCAAATGATTCAAACAATTTTTATTAACAATTTAATTGTTTAAACTACTATAACTCAGGAATGGCTAATTTGACGAGGAAGTTTGTTTAATAAAAATGTATTAAATTGAATAAATAATAGTTTAAAAAACTAAAAAATACGCTTTTTATAGAAAACCGAACTAAAAAAATAGAAAATAAGTTTTAATGAATTTAAATTAAGAATAGTGTTAAAAATTTCAATAAATATAAATTAATAATCGTGTGCCCTTGTGGAAAAATGTCCCTGAAAAAAATCTGAAGAAGTCTTCAGAAATCTGAATAAAACTTTTTGAAAGTCTTACTTTCTCTGAAAAAGACAGAAAAAGTCTTATTATTTGCAAATAACTCTGACTAAGTCTAACAAACTCTGAAAAAGTTAAATACTCTCTGAGATTTAGGACTTTCAAGAAGAGTTATTAAGAGTTATAAAGACTTACTCAGATTTATTTCATCAAAGAAATTAAGCAGAAAATCAGAATTTTTCAGCAATAAAAAGACTTCTAAAGTATGTAATGCTTAATTAATAATTTATTATTAAATAATAACTTCATCTTAAATATAAAGAAACATAAACCTCTACAGTATAATTTATTTATGTATTTATTTATTTTGATTATAACACAATGATACCTCAACAGAGATCAAAAGAACAAGAACAAGAATAATAATAAAAATAATCGTATCTGAATTTACCTTTAATAAGAATAAATTTTTACAAATAATAAGACTTTTTCTGTCTTTTTCAGAGAAAGTAAGACTTTCAAAAAGTTTTATTCAGATTTCTGAAGACTTCTTCAGATTTTTTTCAGGGACATTTTTCCACAAGGGCACACGATTATTAATTTATATTTATTGAAATTTTTAACACTATTCTTAATTTAAATTCATTAAAACTTATTTTCTATTTTTTTAGTTCGGTTTTCTATAAAAAGCGTATTTTTTAGTTTTTTAAACTATTATTTATTCAATTTAATACATTTTTATTAAACAAACTTCCTCGTCAAATTAGCCATTCCTGAGTTATAGTAGTTTAAACAATTAAATTGTTAATAAAAATTGTTTGAATCATTTGCCAACAAATTTAATACGATATTCGTAATCTTTGACCCAGATTACAAAAAAATTTATTGGATTTTTCCATGGACTTAAAATATACACGGAATTCCCGCTTTAGCCGATGGACTATTATAATTATCCGCATGGATCATTAACGATTATTAATGTTAATGATTGCACAATTTATTTTGGATTATCGACAGTTAATTCCACCAAAAACAAAATTTTTAAACGATGAATCATTAATTGCTTACTATGATTACATGAATAATGTTGCAAAATTCCTGGGGGCTGATGAAAACCGAATCGAAGATCTTATGCTTTCATTAAAGTTCGAGGATGATATTCGAGCAATTTATTATGACAACAAAAAAGATGAAAATAATAAACCGCTGGAGAAAACAGTGAAAGAAATGATAGAAAAATGGCCAAGTATAGATTGGATTAAGCTTTTAAATTCTGTAATGAATCCGCTCGTTAAATTTACAAATGAAACAATCGTTCATGTACGTTATCCAAATTTTACCACTGAATTTGAGAAGTTATTGAATAATACGCCTAAAAGTGTTCAAGCCAATTACGCCATTTGGAATTTCATCGAGTCTGCAATTCCGTACATAAATTCCAAAACGCTTTGGGACTATCGTCAAACTTACATGAAAATTAATAATTCATCTTATTCAACTGAAAAGTCCCAATTTGATTGTATTGCACTTGTTAAATCTGAGTTGGGAATGCTTCTGCATGCTTATTATCTTCGAGAGTACCCAGTTGACGAGCGTACAAGAAGTGAAGTTCATACGATTTATTCAAATGTGAAGAATAAATTTATTGAAATTTTAAATTCTTCAAAATGGCTCGATAGCAATGCTAAAATTGAAATTATTGATAAGATTAACTCTATTAAAACGGTAATTGGCTATCCAGATGAATTACTGAACGATAATGAATTAAAAAATTACTTTAAGGGTCTTGAGATTACTCGGGATAATTTTTTAAAAAATCATCTCAATGCGAGTTCTTTTATTAGGAAAAAACAATTATTTTCGTTGTTTAACAATACAAATTCCGTTAAAAATGGTTTGGATTTATTTATATTTATATACACTTTACCAAACAATGCCGTGTACGATGGATCTCATAATGTCATAAGTAAGTATTTGACTTATTGTTATAATTTTATGCATTGTTGCTCAATAATGCTTTAGAGAATTGCACGCCTCATAAACAAAGCGGATGAGGTTGTGCTCTACACTCGCCTTACAAAAATCAAGCGATTTCTTGAACTAAAATTGTCTCTATTTATTTTTTATCGCACTTGTAGAATAATATTTACATCCAAATATCATGGAAAAACACTAGACTCAATGCATATGATACTCATAAAAGATATTTTGCTTTTAAATAAATGAAAAAAATGTTTAAAAAAATTATTCCGTGGACGTCCGGCTGTCAAATGTATCCACTCTTATAATTTAGATGGATATGTATACGATAAATGTAAATATAGATACTTGAAGCCAATTTATTCGTAACGTGATTGGTCAAATATATCATAAGCATGAAAATATAGATAATTCCATACCAACATTCACACGCGCGCTTGCGCGCGCAACGTATAATATAGTCTTGATATTAAAATAGAGATGAAATGTATGTGAAATCAATTTATTCGTGATGTGATTGGTTGAATATATCATAAGCATGAAAATATATGCAAACTCTATAGTCAAGGGGCGCGTTTGCGCGCGCAAGTTTGAATTCTAGTCTTGACTAGTATACGTTGCGCGCGTGTAAATGTTGGTATGGAATTTTTTATATATATTTTCATGCTTATGATATATTTGACCAATCACATTACGAATAAAATGTCTTCACCAATGTATATTTTCATATTTTTCATCTAAATTATAAGAGTGGATAGACTAGAATTCAAATTTGCGCAAGCGCGCGCCTTGACTATAGAGCTTGCATATATTTCCATGCTTGTGATATATTCAACCAATCACATCATGAATAAATTGGCTTCAACATATACTACACCTTAATTCTCATCTCAATTTTATATTGGGACTAGTATACGTTGCGCGCGCAAGCGCGCGTGTGAATGTTGGTATGGAATTATCTATATTTTCATGCTTATGATATATTTGACCAATCACGTTACGAATAAATTGGCTTCAAGTATCTATATTTACATTTATCGTATACATTTCCATCTAAATTATAAGAGTGGAAAATATTAAATTAGAGATGAAATGTATGTAAAACCAATTTATTCGTGATGTGATTGGTCGAATATATGATAAGCATAAAAATATATGCAAACTCTATAGTCAAGACGCACTTGCGCGCGCAAATTTGAATTCTAGTGTATGAAAACTGGTGTGATCACGATAACTGCCGAAAAACTTAAGTGATCAAGTCCATTTCTTTCAATACGCTTTATTATGATTTAAATCTAACTCCTTTTGAAGATAAGGGTCTAATTCAATGTAGTTTATTTATAATTAGCAATAAACTAAAAATTTACCAATCGTTTGTATATTTATATCTATGTAAACAAGATTCGTTTAGAATACATGCGCAGTACCTTTTCTTTTCTGGGTAGATAATGGCGCGAAAAATTCAAAAGTATTTGTATTTTATTTTAATCAATTTTATTATGGAAAATGAGACTATGAGGCGTGCACTTTTAAATTTCCCAAACTTTTTTGTTATATAAATGAATACAATTTAATTTTCAGGTGTAGCAGTTGAATTACTCAGGAATTACTTTTTTGATGTTGATCGTTTCAATTACTTGAATTATGGAGTAGTTGGTGAAACCATCGGTCATGAATTAAGTCATACAGTAGATAACGAAGAGAGAGTTATAAAAAAGACTGGGTTAAAATATAAATGGAGTGATTTATCTAATGATGAATATAAAAAGCAGGAGACTTGCATAATCGATCAATATACAAAATATTTTGCAAACAATAAAATTACGCAAATTTCACCTGATCAAATTCCGATGGATTTTTACGACATCGAATACTTATTAATTAATTTCCTTTCGCAGCTCAACGCTAAAAAATACTTAAGTGAAAATATTGCCGATAATATTGCAATAAAAGTAGCTTACTTAGCCTACCAAGTAGCCTACCAAGATTGGGTCGCTAAAAATGGTCATGAGCCAAATTTATTCGGACTGCCGTACACACCTAATCAATTATTCTGGATATCATTCGCTAATCAATGGTGTAAATCAAAATCATTGTTATCGAAAATAAACGTCAAGGCTTCTCATGCTCCTAATGATAAACGAGTGATTGGACCTCTTTCAAACAGCATTGAATTTTCGAAAGATTTCAATTGTCCTGTTGGATCTAACATGAATCCTTCAAATAAGTGTATTTTTTTCTGAAAACATCTATTGTGGTTAATAAAGATACTTTTTGATAATCTATAATAATTTTGCTGTTATAAAATATTTCAACACTAAAAAATATTAAATTAAAATGTAACAATACTTTCAAAATTACAAACTTCACCAGCGTAGTCTATGAACACTTTTTTGTGGTATCCGCTATCCAACTTTGGAAAAAATTATTAGTTGAAATAATTAACTCACTTAGTCTTGACAATTTCAAGATTTGCTCCTACACAGAAAAAAAAATTTCTTGACTGGAGAACAAAATTCTTGGCTCAAGAAAATTTTCGGGTGCCTGAAGGAAGATCGAAGTTGCATTGGTCGAAATAAAAATTTTTTTCGGAATTCTATTCTTGGTAAAAGAAATTTTTTCTCAATTTAAATTAGCATAAATACTTGATTCAATAAATTTTTATATTTGATCAAGATTTGTAAATAGGGAAGGAGGGGGTCAATTGAGCCAAAAAAAGTTTAGCAATTTTTTTATAATTAAATTAAAATTAATTTCCTTTCGCAGCTCAACGCTAAAAAATACTTAAGTGAAAATATTGCCGATAATATTGCAATAAAAGTAGCTTACTTAGCCTACCAAGTAGCCTACCAAGATTGGGTCGCTAAAAATGGTCATGAGCCAAATTTATTCGGACTGCCGTACACACCTAATCAATTATTCTGGATATCATTCGCTAATCAATGGTGTAAATCAAAATCATTGTTATCGAAAATAAACGTCAAGGCTTCTCATGCTCCTAATGATAAACGAGTGATTGGACCTCTTTCAAACAGCATTGAATTTTCGAAAGATTTCAATTGTCCTGTTGGATCTAACATGAATCCTTCAAATAAGTGTATTTTTTTCTGAAAACATCTATTGTGGTTAATAAAGATACTTTTTGATAATCTATAATAATTTTGCTGTTATAAAATATTTCAACACTAAAAAATATTAAATTAAAATGTAACAATACTTTCAAAATTACAAACTTCACCAGCGTAGTCTATGAACACTTTTTTGTGGTATCCGCTATCCAACTTTGGAAAAAATTATTAGTTGAAATAATTAACTCACTTAGTCTTGACAATTTCAAGATTTGCTCCTACACAGAAAAAAAAATTTCTTGACTGGAGAACAAAATTCTTGGCTCAAGAAAATTTTCGGGTGCCTGAAGGAAGATCGAAGTTGCATTGGTCGAAATAAAAATTTTTTTCGGAATTCTATTCTTGGTAAAAGAAATTTTTTCTCAATTTAAATTAGCATAAATACTTGATTCAATAAATTTTTATATTTGATCAAGATTTGTAAATAGGGAAGGAGGGGGTCAATTGAGCCAAAAAAAGTTTAGCAATTTTTTTATAATTAAATTAAAACTAAATATTAACTTTTTTTCTCTTAGAAAGGTAGTTTGTTAAGTCTACTATCATTATCAATTCATAAATTAGACAATAAATAATGAGAATTTTTTAAAATTATTAATTTACGCAAATGCGTCAAATGGCTCAATTGACCCCCGCTCGGGAGCAATTGAGCCACTGCTTGGGGTCAATTGAACCATCAATATTTTAAGTATGAAATCGAACTTTCAATAAATAATATATTAATTATTAATTCTTATTATTATTATTGCACATTTTCAATGAACAATTCACACTTTATATAATACTCAAAAAGTGTAAATTTTATTAAATAATTTCTTACCAGCCGAAAAAAAATTTTGCATACCTAAAAATACAAAAGTCTCAATTTTTCAAAATTTATTGATTGTAATGATTTCAAATTTTGATCATGTATGAGTTAGGCACATTAGAATTTAATTCTAAGAGGATAGAGCATTTTTTTCAATTTTTTCGATTTTTTAAGTCGAGTGGCTCAATTGACCCCCTTCTCCCGTACTTTAGAAAAACAACACCACCTACTTCAGCTGAGAAAAAAATTTTATCACCTTGAGAAAATTTTTCTCTTGAATATTTGATACTCATTTTATATTATTTTAGCGTGAAATTATACATAATGAATGAAAAAAAAAATGATTCAATATTATTTGATCTTTCTTTTTGACATGTTAATCAATAAAAATATTAATGAAAATTTACTTCTATCGAGATATTTAATTTTTTGGAGCAAAAGAGAAATTTTTTCAAGACAAAAAAATTTACTTCTATCAAGAACTAAATTTTTTGGAGCAAGATGCTGAATTTTCTCAAAAAAAGAAGATTTTCTTGATTTAAATAAATTTTGTTAGATCAAGAAATGTATTTCTTAAAGCAAGAGAATTAATTTTGTTGAAATAATTAAAATTTCTTGTCAAAAAAAAATTTTTTTTTCGTTAAAAAAAATAATTAGAAAGAAAAATATTTTTTTGGTTCAAATGAACCTTTTTTTCTGTGTAGCTAAAAGAACGTTCTCTTGCTTTTACTACTAAGGAATCTACTTAAAACAGCTAATTATTAATCCATATATAAATTGAATAATTTCTAATACTACTTTGTTTGTCAACATAAACTTATCTTGCAGAGATTTGTTGATTATCATGACACACTTATTCTTTTTTTTATTTCTTACTACTTATCAATCCACGGACAGAAAAAAATTCAGAATGAAATTGTAACGTAACTTAAAATCATCATTCATTAAACTATACGTGTACTTTAATGTAATTAAAATGCATACTTTTGCCCTTCGGCTATTATCTCGGCATTAAACTCTACAAATAGATAAAATAAAATAAATTGAAGAAAATATTAACAAAACCTTAATTAAACGTTTCATTTTATAAAAAACATTCTCACGAATGTATTTGATAAAAGTAAGTCTATGTTTTCATAATGGAATTCCCGATTCCATTAATTTTAATCTACTAACTTTTCGTATTTATCAATTAATTCCAATATTGATAGTGTTATAATATCCCAATGTGCCTAAAAGGAATTTGAAAATGATAAGGAGACAATTAATAGTATAAAAGTGCTCTAAAATAGTTCAATAAACAGAAGTTATCAAAATTCTGTTCAAAGCTCACTTTTTAACTTCAAAACATGTAAGTGTATAATTTATAATATTATTACATTTGAAACCAAATCAATTTTTTATAAATTCTAATAAACAAAATTATTTATACACGGAAAAAACGATTGTGTAAAATTTACAGAAAATAATCTTCAAAATTTCCACAGTATATATTCTTTAAAATTTACAGAAAAAATATGTTATTATTACTTGTGAGTTTACGTGAAAACTACGTAATTTTTTGTAAAATTTACAGATAAATTATATGAAATCTCCCTGATTAAAAAAAAAGTATTGAGACAAAGAAAAAAGTATTGAAAAGTATTGGTTTTATAGTCAATCCGATACTTTTCAATACTTTTTTCTTTGTCTCAATACTTTTTTTTATTCAGGGCTATAAGAATATTATGTAATCGTTGCAGAGTAACTTCTTGAATTAAAATTATGTTTGATTATTGATTAAAAATGTAAACAATAATCTGTTAATAGTAAATTAAAAATTTTTATCAAATGTGAACAAATTTTTTTTTACTGATTATAAAAAAATAATTTGTCTTGAAGTACACTGTAAATAATCAGAAAAATTAAAATTTTTGAAAAAATTCAATACCGTGATATAAATAAGTTTGCAATGATGCTGACTCAAGTAATGCTTTTTAATTTATTACAATAAATTTCCAGTAATATTAATAGAAAAAGTTATATTATGATTACAGACTCAATTTATTAAATTTACAGATTTATAATGACAGAATTTATCACGCAAAAATAACATAGTAAGTTCTGTAAATATTACATTAGTCGACTTATAGATAGAATTTTGTAAATTTTACAAACTTTTTTATAAATTTTACAACGTATTTTTTCCATGTAGGGGGTTCGCTTTGCTAGTTGTGATTTTTTTCACATTAGCAGCTGCTGAGAGTTCAAATAACACAACAAATGACCAAATTAGAAGCCATAATTCTTTGATAAAAAACATGGAATATGGTAAGTGTTTCTTTAAATATTTACTATTCAATTTTCCAAATATAAAGATAATACTAAATTGAATATTCTGGGTAGGATTGTACATGCTGAAAAATATGAACAAGAGCGTCGATCCTTGCGACAATTTTTACGAATTTGCATGTGGTAATTTTGATGATCCAAATTCTCCGGCTAAAAAAAATAGATATTATGATAAAGCAATTGATGACATGGTTCCGAGGTTGAAAAGTTTGTTAACTAATTCCCGTCAATCCTTTAAGTTTGAACCTTTTAAATTTATAAGTGATTATTATTACTCTTGCGAAAATATTAACAATTACCATCGTAAGTATTTAATTAATAATTTATATTTTAAAATGTTTGTTTTTTTGTAATAATATAATGAAATTGTTCTTTTGGTTGAAGAATACATTAATGAAGATGATACAGAGTTCTTAAATGAAATAATAGCAAAATTAGGCGGATGGCCGGTCATTCAAGGAGATAAGTGGAATGATACTGATTTTAGTTGGATAAAGATAGTTGAAGAAGCGATGAATATTGGTCAAATCCGTGTCAGTTTTTGTAAACTTTACATAGTTGCAGATGACGGCTTTGTAAAATTCTTAGTAAGTAATTTTTATCTATGGCATTGCAGAACCAAAAGGGCGTATAAAAAAAATTTTTTTTGCTCCAATCAATATAAAAATAGTAAAAACATGAAAATCTATGAAGAAAACGAAAACGAAATTTTTTTTAATATACGTCTCTATGGTTTTAAGAAAAATTTTTTTTAAAGTCATAAGGGCGTACCTATTTTTTCGATTTATTATTAATTATAGATCAGAGTAAGAAAAAAATCGTATTTTTTTCATTTTTAAATTATTACGTTTTTAACGTTCATTACGTTCAAATGACGATTTTAACGTTCAATACGTTGATCCTACGTTTTCAACGTCTAATACGTTCAACCTACGATTTGAACGTTCAATACGTTGAATCTACGACTTAAATTTCGACTCGGGCTGTCATGACAATTCTAGAAAACTTTTATATATTAGGATAATTTTATGACAATTGTATGACTACTTTATGATAATTTAAAGTCATAAGATTGTACTGCAGTTGTCACAAAAGTAGTCATAAAATTATCATAAAATTTTCCTAATATTTATAAGTTTCCTAGTATTATCAAGACAGTGTCATAAAATTGTCCTAGAGTTGTCATAGAATTGTCCTAAAGTTGTGATAAAAGTCTCATAAAATTGTCCTAAAGTTGTCATAAAAGTACCGTGAAATTCATAAAGGCGTCCTAAAATTCTCATTAAAATTTCCTAAAATTGTCATAAACGTACTTTTTACAACGTTTTTTTTTTTTGGGTAAGTGCTACAATATTTTTCGAAAATCTAAATTTTATTTCGGCTTGGTGTCATAAAGTTGTCCTAAATTGTGTCACGTTTAGGATCATAAGCTTATGACTCTTTTATGACAATTTTTTTTTACACGGGAAGTTTAATAAAACGCAATTTTTTTAATTTTCAAACCGCAATAATTTTTGAATGAATGAACCGATTTTCACGCGGTTGGCGACATTCGACGCAGTTTTTCAAATTCTATCATACATTTTAAAACACAAATTGATAAGACCAGAAGTTTCGGTGTAATTCGAAAACAACGCTTTTATTCGATTTCTTTCGTCAACGATAACTCACGAACGAATCAACCGATTTCGACCGGCTTGGTGGCGATCGACGTGGTTTTTCGATGTTAAGAGCTGATTAGTTTTTGGAATTGATCGATCGAGCCGTTTGAAAGTTATTAAAAAAAAACTTGATTTGAAAAAATTTTTTTTCGTAGTTTTTTTAAGATTCCTCAAAATCTACCGGTCGGAATCGGTCCAAATTGTATTCAAAATCTAAGTTTGGTCAAGCCCTTTCAAATGACACCGACTGCGATCAAATCAGCCAAGCCGTTCAAAAGTTATGAGAGGTTTACTTAATTTTTTAGGGAGTGTATCTTAAAAACTTATTAAAAATAATCGCAGTATTTTGATTTTTTAACAGTTGGGTCCACCAAAAAAAAACTCAGAAGGAGAAAAATCAAATGCTTACTTTGACTACATGTCTGATGTCGCCATATTTCTGGGGGCTGATAAAAACCAAGCCGAAGAGCTTAAATTGTCATTAAAGTTTGAGAATGATGTTCAAAGAATTTACAATGAAAGCAAAAAAGTCGATGGAGCAAATAGTGAGCCGGTGAAGATGTCAGTGAAAGAAATGATAGAAAAATGGCCAAGTATAGACTGGATTAAATTTTTAAATTCTATAACAAAGCCGTCGTATTATTTTACAAATGAAACAACTGTTCATATACTTTATCCAAGTTTCATCACTAACTTTGAAAAATTGATGAATGAAACGCCTAATAGAGTTCTAGCCAATTACGCGATTTGGAATGTCATCGAGTCTGTGATCCCGTACTTAAATTCCAAAACACTTTGGAATTATCGTAAGACTTATATGAAAATGAAAGATTCATCTTATTCAACTTTAGATTCCAAATTTGATTGTATGGCACTTGTTGAAACTGAGTTGGGAATGCTTCTGCATGCTTATTATCTTCAAGAGTATCCAGTTGATGAGCGTACAAGAAGTGAAGTTCATGCGATTTATTCAAATGTGCAGAATAAATTTATTGAAATTTTAAATTCTTCAAAATGGCTCGATAGCAATACTAAAACTGAAATTATTGATAAAATTAACTCTATTGAAACGGTAATTGGCTATCCAGATGAATTACTGAACGATAATGAATTAAAAAATTACTTTGAGGGCCTTGAGATTACTCGGGATAATTTTTTGAAAAATTATCTCAATGCAAGAATGTTCAAAGGGAGAAAAAAAGTATTTTCATTGTTCAACAATTCAAGTTTTGTTAAATCTAGGATGGATTTATTTACATATACATACGATTCACCCAACAACGCGATATATAAAAGATCTCGTAATCTCATAAGTAAGTATTTGATTTGTTGTTATAATTTTATGCATTACTAGTTATTATCTGCCCGCTTTGCTGGGGATTTTATAGAATTGTATTTTTAGATCTAAACTTGAAATTTAATTAGAGTATTGTTTTGACTTTCACAAATTGGAAATTTCATCTAATTAGCATATACCTTTTATCCATGTAATTATTCCAGCTAATATTCATTGTAACTTTCAATGTGCAATCATTATAATGTTTGCGTGGCTTTTTTTCAAAAATGAATAATAATTGACACGAAGAAAAAAATTTGAAATGAGAATTTGGAGTCTATAGGAGCTATAGCTTGGAAATTAAAAATTTTTAATGTTAACACCCACCTTCGCAAACCCCTGTGAGATGAGCTATCGTAAAATTTGCCCATAGACTTTTTCTACATCTCTTACACAAGATTCCTACCAAATTTGGAGTCGATAGGAGCTATAGTTTAAAAACGGGAATTTTTCATTATTAACACCCCCGCAATCCTCTTTGGAGTAGAATATCGTAAAATTCATTCATAAATTATTTTTTCATCTCTTACGGAAAATTCCTACCAAATTTGGAGTCTGTAGGAGTTATAGCTTCTAAATTAAAAATTTTGATTGTTAATACCCACCCCCGCAACCCTCTGTGAGGTGAAATATCGTAAAATTCGTTTATAGATTATTTCTACATCTCTTACAGAAGATTTTTACCAAATTTGGAGTCGATAGGAGCTATAGTTTAAAA
>JZSA01002343.1:0-76133 GCA_000956155.1 Cotesia vestalis
CAAAAAAAAAAAAAAAAAAAAAAAAAACCGTCCTGTACGAGTTTCACCATTTTCATGTAGTTTTTAAGTCATACGAATTACTCAAAGTTTTCAGCCATTTAAAATGGTATGAAAATTTTCAACTGATTTATTTTAAAGAAAAAGTTTTATGATGAGTATATTTTAATAATTGAGAGGTAAATTTCTACTTAATATATTATTCAAATTTTTTATTATTATTAAATACTGGTTTGTGATGAGTTAAGTTTTTAATTTTAATAGTTTGTGATAAAAATATAAATCTACTCAGTGATAAAAAAAAATTAATAAAAAATTCAAAATTAAATTTTGAATTTTAAAAAAAATTTTTAAAATTATAATTTAATTATGATAAAAAAATTTTGTCTTTTAAATAAAAATTTTTTAAACATAAAATGTTAATCAGATTAAAAAAAATATATATAAAATGTGATTTATAATTTTTTATGACAATAAATATAAAAGTTAAAATTTTTTTTTAATTTTCTAAGGTAGAAAAAAAAACTCGAAAATTTATTGTACATATATTTATATTTATTGCTCTATTACTTTAATTATTTATAATCGCTCTTGAATTCACTCAAAAAATCACTCGCCATTTAAACTAACAATTTGTTCATTATACCCACAAAAAAAAAAAAAAAAAAAAAAAAAAACTTAATTCTATTTCAATATTTCTTCCTCACAGATTCTATTACTTCAATAATTAATTGCTAATTATAAAAATTTACACAGATAACAAAAATTTGAATAAACTGAGCTAAAGTTCTGTGCAAGCAAATAATCAACAATATCAAAATAATTTAATGGACTTTATTTTTATAGCTAGCAAAACGCTCAACGAAGCTATAAAAGTTTGAAAATTTATATACAGCTAAATAAATAATCGCTAAATAAACCGCAATAGCAATAGTCAAAAATAAATCGAATATCGCTGGCTTGACACTGTAAACATTCATTATAGTTTTGGTGTTGTCATAAAACACAAACTCAGGATCTCTTTTGTCCGCAGAGTAGTAATTAATTTTAACGTCACTCAAGTACCTCTGCATGTAATCATGCAAGGAGTTAACCAGCGGATTGTTTGTGTTTTTGGTGTCTGATAAAATTGGCACCGACCGCGACTGAGACGTCAAGTAATTAAACCAGACATTTAATGAGTTTTTGGACACCGCGACGGGTGTCGACAATATTTCCGTGGAATTTAAATTGTAGATTCGACGCGCCAGTGCTTCGCCGACTAATTTAGTATTTCTGTGCAGCCTATCTAATTTTTTATTGTCGTTTATGTCGAGTATCGACGCTCTCAAAGGATTATCGTGACTTCTGAGAGAAGATATTGTCACCGCTGGCAGGCGTCTTATGCTGTAGCGCTCGTGCTCCCAAGCCAAAGACTCGTCGGCCAGGTTTATTTTTTTATGAATACCTTCTAGGCTCACGTTGTCTTCGGTCTTGGAGTTGTAGCTCTCGATTACGCTCTTCAGTTCGTTGTAGAATAAGTAACCGAAGGAGTTTTCTTTAGGAGGCTTTGACACGTGCAGGTAGAGGTTGTCTGTTAGAGACAAGGCGTCCAAGCAGAGAACGTATGACGCGTCCTGAAATTTACATTAATATTAATTTTTAAGTTACTAAAATACACATTCGATAATTTTTTATTGTTCGGTCCGGAATATTTTAACTAATTAATTCAATTGAAAATTAAAAAAAATTTTTTTTAACAATACAAAAGTTGGAATTTATTATAACTAGCAACCTTGCAGTCACTATGTAAAATAAATTAAAATTTTTTAATTTTGAAGTGTAAAAAAAATTTTGGCTAATTTTTTTGAAATTTTTTTTCAATTAAAAAAAATTTTTTTTTCAATTTTTAAAAAATTACAAAAATTGATATTAATTACAAATTTTAATTTTGGAGAAAAAATGACTTTTACCTCATTTTTAAGAATTGTTTTTTTAGTTGTTTATTTTTAATTTTAGTTTTTTAAAAATAGAATTTTAAAAAAATTTTCTTCAAAAATGATAAAAATTTTTAATTAATTACAATTTTTAAATCCTAGAGTAAAAAAATAATATTTAACTAATTTTTTTAGATTTGTAATTAATTTTCCTAGAGTTAAAATTTTTTTATTTTTTAAAAAATATTAACTATTTACAATTTTTTAATTTTGTCGTAAAAATGATTTTTACGTAATTTTTTTCTAAGTTAAAAAACAAAATTTTTTTTTTCAATTCTGACAAAGTGAAAATATTAATTTTACAATTTTTTCAGTAAAAAAACAAAATTACCTGACCGTAAAATTGAAAAATTTTTAAATCTTGAAGTGTAAAAAAAATTTAGGCTAATTTTTAAGAAATTTTTTTTCAATTAAAAATTTTTTTTTAATTTTTAAAAAATTAAAAAAATTGATATCAACTACAAATTTTAATTCTGGAAAAAAAATGACTTTTACCTTATTTTTAAGAATTTTTTTTTTGATTATTCATTTTTTTTTAGTTTTTTAAGAATAGAATTAAAAAAATTTTCTTAAAAAATTATAAAAATGTCAATTAATTACAATTTTTAAATTCTAAAGTAAAAAAATAATATTTAACTAATTTTTTTAAATTTGTAATGAATTTTTCTAGAATTAAAATTTTTTTATTTTTTAAAGAATAGAATTTTAAAAAATATTAATTATTTACAATTTTTTAATTTTGTCGTAAAAAATGATTTTTACGTAATTTTTTCTGAGTTAAAAAAATTTTTTTTTTTTTCATTTTTGATCAAGATTAAAAATATTAATTTTATAATTTTTCTAGTAAAAAAAAAAAAATCACCTGAACGTAAAATTGAAAAATTTTTAATCATTACTTAGAAATAAACATTTTTAAATCTAAATAAAATTTACCTGAATAACAGAGCCTTCCAGACCATCAAATTGATCTTCGAGCCATTTTTTACTTCCATAATAATTCAATTTACCTCCGCCACTCAGTACAAACACAACATTAAATTTCGGTCGTGATTTACCAATTGAATACAATGCTGAAAATATCCTCGCTAGTTCTAACAACATTGACACACCTGACGCATTACTCTCTGCGCCCGTAGACAGTTCCTGTTACAATGAAAATATAAATTATTATAAATTCCAGTCTTGACGCTCCTCAATTTTTATATAAAATAAAAACAATAATTTTACCGTAACGACACTTGAACTATCGTAATAAGCAACCAATGCAATTGTCGGCAATTTGTCCTCAGCACCAGTACCAGATAATTTACCATGAATTGTCGCTATCTTGACGTCATTACGAGGAATTGGTTGACCTGCGCTAACAATAACTTGATAACCACTAGCTGAGACAATGTCAATCAACGACTGAATCTCGGAGCTGGTTTTTACTCCGTTGCTATTAGTAGAAAATCCGACCTCCAAATCAGTTATTATTGATTTTAGATTTTCGTTCCATGGTGAGAAATATACTGGGATTGCTACTTCTCCGCTAGTGAGCATTGTTGTTTCAAGTAATTGTATCGCCTGGAATAAATAAAATTTTATAAATCAGTCTGTTTATTAAATCAAAGAGTAATTTTAGGTAAAAAAATTTTTTTTTTCTTTAAAGAAAATGAATATTGTGATGATTCAAAAATTATCTTTGATTTTAAAAAATACTAAACACAATTTTTAGAGTTTCTTATCAAATTCTTATCGTGATATTTATTTAACAGCATTAAATAAAAAAACGTATGAAATAAAACATCTTATCAGGGTCGAAAAATAATTATCGAATTTTTTTTTTAGTTTTTATATTTAAATTCCCTAATTATTAATTTTTTTTTTTTTTTGATAAAAATTAGACATTCCATTTTAACTTAAAATCATAGCGAGAAACTTTTTTTTTATTTGAAAAATAAAATAATAAACTCCTAAGCTTTTAAAAAAATTTTATTTCAAGTTTGCAGTCACTTGATAATTTTTTAATTTTATTTAATAAACAAATTTTTTCTGCAAAATTATTTTCAAAAAATTGCATTTATAATTTTTTCTAATTTCTATACGTCAATATTTTTGCATGTCTTAAGCGCGAGCGCACACGGAAAGAACAAAATGTCACTGGATATCATCCCAGATTATACTCAGTGATATCTGTAGTGAAAAAAAATTTCAGATAGTAGCTAATAAAATTCAGATTATACCGCGTGATATCTAGATTATACTCATTGTAATCTGGATTATACTCATTATAATCTTCCAGATTATAATGAGTATAATCCAGATTATAATGAGTATAAACCAGATTATAATGAGTATAATCCAGATTACAATGAGTATAATCCAGATTACAATGAGTATAATCTAGATATCACGCAGTATAATCTGAATTTTATTAGCTACTATCTGAAATTTTTTTTCACTACAGATATCACTGAGTATAATCTGGGATGATATCCAGTGTCATCTTGTTCTTTCCGTGTAGGTATACTTTACTCTTGCCTAAAAATGAAAAAAATTTGATTTTCATCAGATTTTTTTTTTTCATTCTTTTTGCCATAATTTATTTGTTAAAAAGAATTATTAAATATCTGCTAAATTAATTATCATAAAAATTTTTTATAACACTCCTGATAATAATAACTAAATATATTAAAAAATAAATAATTTAATTATACCTGCTGTTGATCAATGGTTAAATTAGTCATATCTTTAGGAAGCATAACAACTAATGCTCCAGCTTTATTTTTAATTGTATAAAATAAATCAGGTGTCAAATCATTAAGACGTGTAATAACGCAGTGCCGGGATGTGCGCCAATTACTTAATCCACGTGCTTCCAACAGTACTGATGCACTTCTGCAACCTGAAATTTATTTTAAGAATTAGTAAAAATAAATTTTCAAGAAAATAATCGAAATTTAGTGTAGTAAAATATAATTTCATTAATTAAAAAAAATTTACAGTAATTAATAATAAATAAATAAAAATATTAAAATTGATATGACACTGAAGTTGACAGATATTAAAAATTTTTTTAGAATTTTATAGCAATTTAATTATAATAAAAAAAATATTATTAAAAAATTCCACATGTTAAAATTAATAAAAATTACAAGTAAAAATTTTTGGAAACATTTTTTTATTGTAATTGATTTATTTAAAAAATTTTTTTAATCAACAGCTGACGGCTAACTTCAGTTTTATAATTTAATGTGCAAATTTTAAAATTAATTTTTTAAAAAAATAAAATTATCTGACGGCTGTCAATTTTGTTAAATTGCTTGGTTGCTGAGTTAATTAAAATCAATAAATTATAATGATGCATGCGATAAACGGGTAATTCATGTGAAGCAGCCACTGGATTTACCGGAGATACAACAATAAAAATAGGTAATACAATTAATAAATAATAGGGCAAGTAGCTGCGACAGAGTTCGGCAAAACTATCGCACTGTTCTAACCACATTATTACTCGGTTTGTTATTATTCCAAAAAAACTTAAATTTATAACATAAATTTATCTGCTAATTTATTATTAACACTTTCAATGACTTTCTGCATTCAAATTCACACTTTTTCACTATTTAAAACTTTATTATTTTATTAACATTATTTAATAATTACAATTAATGTTTTAATCTCAGTCAGGAGTCAAGTCACGGCTCTCCACGTCCTCGGTTATAGTTTTATTTTTCTAGTGACTTTTTGGCGGTGAGAAAATTTAAAAATTTTTACTCCCTAGGTCCTAGAAATTTTTTTTTATTAGTTTTGTTTTTTTTTTCTGCTGGAAATTTTTTTTGGAAAATTGTTTTCAACAGTTAACGCAATTTTCAAGTGTCAATTATTTATTCAAAATTTTTTAATTGGTTTTTTTTTATTTTTTAAATGCCATTAAAGTGACAGCTGATGCGCATGCGCTAAAAATAAATTTAACTTTAGAGAAGAAAGTTGAGACATTTCCACGTGTAGTTAAATTGAGGTTAGTTAATTGTTTTTTTGGAATTAAAAAATTGTTTTTATTAAATAATGGAAGATATAGAAGATAAAAATTCAGATGACAGTCAAAGCGAATTTTTGAATAAAGAAGTGGATGATAATGAAGAGAAAAAAAATTGTAAAAAGAAGAAAAAGAAACCTGGAATTGTTTATTTATCGCAAATACCTAAATATATGAATTGTGCGATTTTAAAAAATCTTTTGTCAGTACACGGAGAAATTGGTCGGGTTTATTTACAATTAGCACCTAAAGATGGTAAATATCTGTTTTTTTTTACTATAATTACTTACGTGTGACAATAAGTTTTTTTTTATTGTAATTTTTAAATTGACAGTCACTTAATTTTTTTTTTTTTTTGGCATAAAAAAATGATAATAAAGTTAGCCGACGTTTTCAATATTTTGATTTTTTTTTAATAATTAAATATGACATTAAAGTTAGCTGTCACTTGACAATTCTTTAATTTTTTTTAACAAATATATTTGCTCCAAAAAATTGCATTTATAGCTTTTTTTTAATTTCTAAATGTCAATTTTTTTTATAAATTTTGTTTTTGCCATAATTTATTTGTTACAAAAATTCTTAAAATTATTAATTATCTGCTAAGTTAATTTTCATTAATTAAATTATAAAAAAAAATATTTAAAAAAAATTGCATGTTTAATTTTTAAAATTTTCTACATGTGAAATTTTTTCTTTTATTATTTTTTAAATAATTTTTTAAAAATCAAAAATGTCGGCTAACTTTATTATTATAAAAATGAAAATTAGTTCAGTAGATATATAATAATTTTGATAATTTTTCAACAGATAAATTATGGCACAAAAAAATTGACATAGAAATTTTAAGAACTTATAAATGCAATTTTTTAAAAATAATTTTATTAAACAAAATTTGTTTGTAAAATGACATTTAAAAATTATAAAATGATTTAATTTTAATGTCATAATAATTTTTATAATTTTTATAACAAATAAATTACGGCAAAAAAATTAATACAGAAATTTAAAAAAATAAAAAATGCAATTTTTTAAAAATTAATTTTCTGAACAAGTTTATTTGTTAAATGTAATTACAAAATAGTTAAGTGACTGCAAAATATAACAATTAATTTTTTTTTTTTTATTGCGTGAAAAAAATTTAAGTATTTATTTTTCTAAAATTGATATTTGTATTACAAATTTATTTTATTAATTAATTGTCAAACGTTAAATATTGTTGAACTAGTTTATAAATTTATTTTTATTAATTAATCTAATTTTCAGAACAAGCAAAATCTAAGGCTGTCAAAAAAGATTCAAAGGAGAAAAAAAATATAAGAGCACCGCGAATATTCACAGAAGGCTGGGTAGAGTTTGAAAGCAAAAGAGCTGCTAAATTTGTAGCTAATAATCTCAATGGGCAGGCGATTGGTACAAGGAAGGGTAGGCGATTTTATGACGTTCTTTGGAATATTAAATATTTACCCAGGTAATTAAAATTTTTAATTTTTTTGAAGTAAAAAATGTTTGTTATATTTTTTAAATAAATAAATTAAAATAAAAAAAATTCATTTAAAAAATTCCATTTTTGAATTTATCAAATTTCTATAAATTTTAGATTTAAATGGATACACTTGAGCGAACGTTTAGCGTATGAAAAGGCTGTTCATAAACAACGTTTGCGTACTGAAATATCTCAAGCTAAACGTGAAAGCACTTTCTTCTCATACAATCTGGATCGCAGTAAGAAATTGAAGCTCAAAGAGCAGAAAGGTGAAATTAGTAACTTTGTGATGCCTGAAATAAAACAACGAGAAACAGAAATGGAGATAGTAGAGAAAAAGAAGAAGAATAAGAAGCAAAATAATGTCGAAAATGATCGTAAAACATTTCTTAAATCAATTTTCTAGTTTATTTAATTTTTATTGTATAAATCTTAATTTTATAAATAAATTTTCTAATTTTTATTGTATAAATATTAATAAATTTTTCACTTAAATAATTAACGACCATCAAATTTTTTAGTTATTACGTCTTGTAAAAATAATTAGCAAAATTTATTTTTTTTTTTTTAAATTTATTTTTGTTTAAAACAATGAAGATTTTTTTTGAAATTTATTTTCTATCAATATATACCATGATTTTATTTTAGGTATAAAAATATCCTTGGAAAAAATTTGGTAACTTTACTTTTTTATGAGCAATTTCAACTTTTTAATATTGCAAGTCGAAGTAAATAGTTGAATTATTTTCAGAGTGACTAGATATTTATGACTAGACTTATTTGAGTATGAGGAAAACTTTGGTAAAAAAAAAAAATTTTTCTCAATGCAAATTATTAATTTCTGATATAAATTATCGAATTAATGAGCGTTGATCTAGAAAAAAGGAAGGCGAAGATTATGATTAATTATTATTAATAATAAATAAATTAGTTATTTTTTTTTGCATCAGCTTTTTCATCTTTTACTTGTCCACGTCCAAATAGTTTTGTAAAACGGTCCATCAGCCCACCGAAGAATATTTGACAGATGAGATTTTCGAAGGGTACAAACGGATCATGAATTCCCAGCAAGATTGATGAAAGCTGAAAAACAAAACAATTATGAATTTTTTATAAAAAATTTTTTAATTAACTTTTTGTAAATAATTTTTTTAATGATAATTAATCTTTTTAATAATAATTAATTTTTTATGAGAGATGTTTTCTAAAAAATTAATTATTTTTTAAAAGAATTTTTTATAAAAATTTAATTATTATTAAAAAAATTAATTATCATTAAAAAAATTAATTGAAAAATTTTTTTATAAAAAATTAATTATTAAAAAAATTGAAAAAAAATTAATTATTAGTAAAAAAATTTTTTATAAAATTTTGTAAAAAAATTATTTTAATAACAATTAATTTTTTTGATAATTATTAATTTTTTAGAAAAAATTCTTTTAACAATAATTAATTTTTTAGAAAAAATTTTTTTAACAAAAATAATCCTTTGTAAAAAATTTTTTTAATAATAATTAATTTTTTATAAAAATATTGAATATTTTTGATAATCAAAAATTTTTATCAATTTTGCTTTTAATAAATTTAGCAAAAAAAATTTTTTAATTTTCTTATCATGTATAGTTATTCTGAATTATCTAACTTAATTAAACATTAGAAAATAATTCTTATCTTATCTTGAAGTAATTAAATTTAGATAATTATAATGAAAAATATTTAATTAATGGATTAATTTTTTTTTTTTACAAAAAAAAATTACGATAGACATTTAAATCTAAAATATCTTCAACTTAAATTATTACAACTTATAACTGATGAATTACCTTGAAATAAATGAAGAATATAACAATTCCGAAGTAAACAAGAGCATGTGGCGCAGAAATCAAGTCAGTCTTTTTGTCTAAGACAAATATTATCGACGCTACCAAGCATGCTTTAGTTGGGCTAAGACAAACAAAAATATTACAATTAATAAATTGAATAAATTACAAAGAAGAAATATTAAATAATGTTGATGTAATATAAATAAACATACAAGCTAGGTTGCATGAATTCCATAGCAGTTGGTGTCCAAACACCGCGAATCAATCGTTCGAATAATTTTGTAAATCCAGCTCCGTTACCTGAAATATTTAATTAATTAATTAATATAAGTTTGTCAATAAATAAATTATTTATTAGAAAGTTTTAAAGCTACCTTTCAGTGTACCGATGAGAATCATAATAAGATATGCATTAGGATATAATTTTCCTGCGTGGGTGACACCATCGTAAACTTTTTTACATCTGAAAAATAATTTTTTAATTAATTATAATAAAAAAAAAAATAGTTTAAATAACTTTATTATCATTATGATTATTGTCTAAAAATATTGAATTAATAATAATAATTATCTACATTATTAAGAGAATAAAAAAAAAACTTGTGAAATTAAAGCAGTTAAAGCAGTCAGAAAAAATTGAGTTAATTTTTTTAATCAAAGAGATTGATTTTTGGAGAAATTTGAAAAAAAAAAAGAAAAATCAAAAAAAAGAATTTTGAAAAAAAAAATTTTTGAAAAAAAATTGAATTTTTTTTTTTTTTAAATTTCTTGGAAAATTAATCTCTTTCATTGAAAAAATGAAGATTTCTGAGAAAAAAAAATTTTTTTAATTGAAGAAATGAATAAAAACCGAAAATTTGCTCATAATGGTGATTTTTGCGAAAACAAAGAATTTGAAGCTTCGGGGCACTATGAAAAAAAAATAGCAGCGCTTTGAATTTTTCAGGGATTTTAAAGGACACTTGGATGTTAAAAAATTACTGACGATATCCTTTGTTCGTCAATTTCATCCAAAGTTATACCAAGTTATCCAAATATCCTTAATTATGCGAATTTTTGTCATTTTTTCAGTTAAAGTTTTCAATTCAAAAAAAATTTTTTTGACAAAAGCTATTCACAGTATCTTATAGATAATATCGTGCAGTTTTCAAAACCGTCCTTCGATTTCCTATACGATCATTATTTCCAGAGTTATTGATTGTTAAAGTGAAATAGTACTTTTTTGCTTTGACTGACGATAACTCTGCAGCAAATCATCGTAAAGGCTTTTTGATTACGTCAAATTGAAGAGCATTAAATTTCCTAAAAAAGATTTTCAGCGAAACAATGGAAAAAAATTTTTTGAAGCCCGTAGACTTTTTTTGAGACGAGAAAAAATTTGGAAAATTTCTTTTTTGTAGTTTTCTTAGGATTTCTCCAGACCCGAACATGATAAAAAAATTTTCACGGTCATATCTGAAAACTAGACACTTGGAGCTACAATTTGCTTTTTTTTTTTGCTGTAAAATCATTTTCCTCGGAGTTACAGCTCGTTGAAAATCACCCAAAAATTTCGAATTTTTTTTTATATTCCTTAGTTTTTATGACTGATATATTTTTTATACGTATATATGAAAATTATATCTAAATGCATGTGGGTACTCAAATGAAAGCTCTTAATGAGTGTAAGATCAGGATGAGCTTATATCTTTAAAAATATCAATTGTTAAGAAAGTACAGTGTAATTTAACAAAAGTAATTATTTAACATAAGAAATGACCTTGTATCTTGTGAACCACTGACATTTTTAAAGATATAAGCTCACCCTGACATTACACTCATCGAGACCTTTTATTTGAGTACCCACATCAATTTTTTATATATTTATATATATTATATATATGTATATATGAAAAATATATGAAAAATGCATGTGGGTGCTTAAATGAAAGCTCTTGATGAGTGTAACATCGGGATGAGCTTATTTCTTTAAAAATGTCAATATTTAAGAAAGTACAGTGCAATTTAACGAAATTCATTATTTAATAAAGCAAAATTTTATTTATTTATAGGTCACAAGTCACGGCAGTCACGTAGTGACTGCGAGGTTGCTAGTAATAATAATTTAAATAATTTAATTATTATTAATTCAATAGTTAAAAAAATCAATAATAATAATAATAATTATAATTTTAAAAATAAAAAATCTTACCTGTAAATTTCTTTCATCGCAGAAAATAAAATTTTGACTGGTAAAAATTTAGCAACTTTATACCCAATATCAAAAGGCGTATAAAATATCACATACCATACCACTGTTGCGACAAGTACTTGGGGTGTATTTTTTAAGGGTGCAAGTATTGGTTCACCTATCAATCCATTGCACAACATACCACCGGCAAATACTACCAGCATTGTTGACAGCCAACATGATATCGGGTGTTTCCTTGAGAATGCTTGAGCACCTGTTTTTTGGTCAAAAAGAAATAATTATTTTATAGATAAATAATTATTGATTTTAAAAAGTATACATATAATTTTCATTTATTTTTAGACCCATTATTAATTTTTTTTTTTATCAAAAAAGCATTTTAAAGTTTTTAAAATATTGTTATTTTTAGACCCATAATTAATTTAAAAAAAAAAAAAAAAACATTTTAGAGTTTTTAAAATATTATTTTGATATTTGATAACTTGAGCTATATTTTTGTATAATTGACTCTAATAATAATTCAACAGAAAAAGCGCTTGGAACTCTTAAATCTGTAAAAAGCTAGAGTGTAAAATTTTTTAAAAATTTTAGTCTTGTTGAAAAAATTTAAATTTTAATTCTATTTTTAGGAACTAAAATTTGGACCTAAAATAAATGAAAAATTATTTAAAAAATTTTTTTTTCTCTATTTAAAACTTAAAAACTAATTAAAGTCTCAAACTTAATTTAAAAATTATAAATTACATAAAAAAAAAAAAATAATTTACATAATATTTGTAAAATAAAAATTTTCACAATTTAATATATAAATATCAAGGATAAAATTACAAAAATAGAAAAGAGCGCTCGCCAAATATTTAATAGTTACATAAATATTAAAATTTTATCTAAACATAAATCCAAAATTTTTTATTTTTCAAACAGTTAATTATTTAATTAATAATTACAATTGTTAAAATAGTAAAAAAAAAAAAAAATTATATTTTATTTTTTTTCAATCCAATGAATGTAATTAAAAATCAATAAACAATTGACTGTCTGATTACAAATTTGTTTATTATTAATCAAATTAATGACGCAAAAGTTCCTAGGAAAGAAAAAAAAAACAAAAAATTAAAATATAAATTTATAAAAATAAAAAATAAAATAATAGATTAAGTATAGAGTAAAGTGTAAGCAATAAAATAAAAGATATAATCTGGGAAGTTTTAAATATAGAATTAGCTATTCGGGTAGGCATGAACTTACCGGGTCCTAAATCCTCTCTGACGTGCAGCGCACACAATACACTATGTGCGATATCGAAATACGGAAACATTTTTAATTTAATGACCTGATTGGCCAGGTCTAAAAATGCCTCGGGATCCATTATTACAAAATAACAATTTACTGTTTAACAAAAAATAATTTTTTGTTTATTTAAACCACCAAGAGCAAGTAAATAATAAACTAGACAAGGTTTACTTAATATTATAAATTCGCCGGACTACTAATGATCCGACTGCAGTCGTATACTGTCTCACTGAGAGGCTTCACACACAGACACACACAAACAAATGTGTATATTTTTATCATTGTGTATATGCTTCTTCTCGCGTTATATTGCTGCACTTGGAATATTTTTTTATCCGTCGTTGGTAGCTTGTAGAGAAACTTGTCAAGGTGGCGCTAGTTGGTACTTTTTAGCAATGGTGGACGCAAGACGCAACTCGCAACGGCCATTTTCATTCAGCCTCTCCAGAAAAGTAATACTTGCAGGTAAGTCATGCTTTTTAATTTATTAAACTTGATTGTTTATGCGAAACTGGATCAGGATGATTAGATACGTCACTATCGTACCAGAAACCTGAAATAAAAAAAATATAATCGTTATTAATTTACATTAAAGAGATCCAAGTACTTACCTGGTGTAAAGAATGTCTACAAAATAATATTCCGTAGAAATACTTTTGTTATGCATCTTAAAATTTATTTTTAAATTAATTAATAACATTTTTGAGGAAATTTCCGACAAACTTACCCATTAAATGATAATTAACATTTAATTCATCAATTAAAAAAAAAGGCCATTTGGCACCAGCCTAAATGGAAGGTAGATTTCATGTAATCCATGATTTTAATAACAATATTATAAATAATTATTATTCTTCAAGTATATGAGAAAAGTAAATCGGCTGTCAAATTTTAAAAGTGATTTTTTAATTTAGTTTATTAATTAATTAATTATGCCAAGCCCATATAGCAATCTTTTCCAAGGCTTGAGCAAATCTGGTCTCAATTTCGATAGTTGTTAGTGTCTTTTTCTACCTATGGGTCTTGCTCCAGATACTTGTAGCAAATTCAATTGACAAGCCTTGTACAAGAACTTTGGGCCAGATTATAGCTCAAGTCTTGAGAAAGACTGACACCAGAAGCATTCTAAATATACTTGTGCAAGAGTTGCTCAAGATTTGCTCAAGATGAAATATTTTCAAATGAACGTTCGCATCATTCTACCCCTCCTATATTTAGTATAGAATCAGTGGATTTTTGAGAATTACGGATCTTGAGCAAATCTTGAGCAAGTCATGGGTAAGTCTTTGTTGTGAGTTTCTGGTACAAAAAATGCGTCAGAAAGTTTTTCAATGCACCTTGCTTTAGACTTGTCTCATATTCTTGCACAAGATGTCTTGAGCTAGTTATATATAAATCTTGAACCATGTCTTTTTAAATAAACTTGAGCAAGACCCATATGTAGAAAAAGACACTAGCAACTAGGGGTTTTGCTCAAGACGCTGGCACCAAAATCTTGCTCAAGAACATGTTACTTGGGGTGATATTGATATATAATAAATTATGATAAGTATAAAAAATGTATAATGAATTAACTAACAGTTTTTAGAATCTTTGATGTTACTATTAAGACAGGTAGGAAACTTTAAATTAAAAAGAAGCTATATAATGAAGATTTACTAAGAGTTTGAAGATTAATAAAACGAAGCTAAAAAAAATAACAACGGTTTTTGATCAAACATCTAAATTAAATAAATAATCAAAAATTTTATTTTTGAAAACCTCCAAGCTTGATGAATTTATAATATCCTCCTGTAATTCTTCCCATAATCGTAAAACTGTAATGACCAAAGAAGATTCATAATGAGTGGTACAGAAATTTGGGAATTTAAAGAGGATATTATTTTTCTTGGCCACTAGTCTCTCAGAGCGTCTTATAGTAAGGTCTTCTTGAAATAATTCACGCAAATAGCTAGGTTTACCAATTTCTAATAATTTATAAAAGTAACAACAAGTAAAATAAATTCGACGACTCTTTATCGAAAGCCATCCCAGTTTTAGATTTTCGAAAATTTCAAATGTCTGCCATTTCTAAACTATTTGACAGATTCAGCTCACTTTTGAACTCATCCAAGCTAATGGTCTAGAGAATAACTCTACCAAGTTTCATAAAGATTCATTAAGAATTGTGGGAGTTATCATGTTAAAAAGACGCGTTGTGTTGTGTGCTTCTCTGAAACTGATTCAGATGACGTTCAGCTTCTTAAATTTTTGGTGCAATTGATGAAAAGTAAATTTATTATAGGTTAAATTAAAGAGAATTTCATAAGCTTTGAAACGAAATGCAGAAAAACGACCTATCATTTCTCAATGAAAAGTTATTCCCTAGTAAAGTCACCAAACATGTGATTTTTTAGATTTTTGAAAATTTTAAATAGCTGCCATTTCTAAACTACTTGACAGATTCAGCTGATTTTTAAATTCATCCAAGCTAATTGTCTATAGAATAAGTCTACTAAGTTTCATGAAGATTCTTTAAGGATTGTGGGAGTTATCGTGTCCATAAGCTGTGCGTTATAAGATATTTCGGGGTGAGAGGATTGATTTAATTTTCATAGAATTCTTAACAGGAGATTCAATTGGGCACTTCCGGCCAAATTTTGAATTTTCAGCGGAAATTTCCAAACTAAACTTCTTTTAAGAAATTCTATGAAAATCTAATTTATCATCTCACCCCAAAATATCTTAGGAACCGCCCAAACACAGCCCCTGTTAGAAGCGGAACTCAAAATTCCAATTTTAAAAGGTTCCTCACGGAAATTACATTTTGGCACACCCTAATGTATATATATACATTTATAAACTTCCAAACCAATGTCATTTTTAAGCCTTACTCGACTGAATAATTAATATAAAATTAATACAAGTTTTAAAAATTTGATTACTTCGTGTAGATCTCCTTAAAAATATTTTTAATTTTTAGAATGGCACAAAGATTGAAAATAGAAACCGGACTGGAATTTTTCGGAAGAATTCAACCCCGGCCAACTCTTCAAAACTTGGATGCTGTTTTATTTCCTGATGGAGTTTGCAATAATGACACTATTGAAATCAGAGGAAATTCATCAAATTGGAACTCTTTGCTGCTAACTCAGTTGATTGCCAAGTGCATTTTGCCGACTGAACACGAGGGACAAAAAATTGATGGTATAAATGTTCGTGTATTACTTCTCAACACAAATCATAGTTTTCTGGTCTCAAAACTTGAGAAGACTATAGAAAGTATTTTATCCAAGAATGAAAATTTAGATTCAAGAAAAATTGATAGCATTACAAAGCGCTCTTTGAATAATCTAATTGTTATCAATTGTTATTCAAGTTTTCAATATCTTCTAACCTTGAAATCATTGGGTATAATTATAAGCAGCGAGAAGATAGACCTTGTAGCGATTGATAGCATAAATGCGTACTATTGGGAAGATAGAAAAAATGGCGGCCGATGGACAATGAGTTCTTATGTTAAAAATATTTTGATGTCTGTACAGAAACACACTCATCATTGGAACAATGTTTTTATTTACAGTCAGATAAATAATTTTCATAATAAAAGTAATCATTTGAATGCTTGTCTTGATAAGGCTGAAGAAAAAATACATCATAGAGTTAATATTGATTACTGCAATAAAACAAATAAATATACTTGCTCTATTGAATCGCGGGGGAATAATTTTCGAGTTGATTATCCAATCTTATTGAATTAAAATTTAATTACTGGAGAAGAAATTTAAGTATTGTTTTTATTTTAAATTATACGTAAGATGTAAAAAGAAATTTTTTTATGTTTGCAAGTGAATTTGTAAATTTAAAAAATAAAATATTTGAGTGGAAATTAATCATACTTACGGCAAATAGAAGAGAGTTGTCTAATGAAATAATCCCACATGCATTGAACTCCATTTTTTGGTGTAAAAGATCTTTTGAAAATTCCAACAGCTAAAAATGACAGTAAGTAAAAATATATTAATAAATTAGTGTGTAAATAAAATATATTATGCAGAGTAGCGCGCTTGGAGGGTGCTGGGCCCATAACCTGTTGGATTACGGAAGCAAGTGTAGATATAATAGACAAGACGGTTCGTATAGTAGTTTTACTGTATTATAACTACCTTGATTTTTACAGTATTTGATTATTGCGCAGCAGTGTACACCGATTTGACGGGACAACAACTAATTAGATTGCACTGCAAGCTAAATGCTTGTGTTAGGTACCCATATCGCAATCTTTTTCAAGGCTTGAGTAAATCTGGTCCCAATTTTGATTGTTGTTAGTGTCTTCTTCTACCTACGGGTCTTGCTTCAGATACTTGTAGCAAATTCAATTGACAAGTCTTGAACAAGCCTTGTACAAGAACTTTCGACCAGATTATAGCTCAAGAATCTTGTAAGAAAATTGAGAAAATCTGAAGATGCTTATCGATAAACTAACTATATCAATTCTTGAGAAAGATTGCCACTAGAAGCATGCTGAATATACTTGTGCAAGACTTGCTCAAGATCTGATCAAGATCAAATGTTTTCGAATGACTGTTCGCATCATTCTACCCCTCTTATTTTTACTACAGGATCAGTGAATCTCATTCAGCTTAACCTTTTAGAGTATAGACCTACTGATTTATCGATCAAGACAAAATTATTTTAAAATGAGCACCACTGAATCAATACATCTTCAATTAGTGGAGGGGAAAAAGTGCTATAAAATATATAATGCACCATGCATCTTGAACAAATCTTGAGCAAGTCACGCTTCAACATTTGCTGTTAGTTTTTGGTTCTCAAATGCTTTAAAAATGAACAAATTACTGAGAATTATGGATTTTGAGCAAATCTTGAGCAAGTCATGGGTAAGTGTTTGTTGTGAGTTTCTAATTCAAAACATGCGTTAGAATATTTTTCAATGAACCTTGCATTAGACTTGTTTCATATTTTTGCACAAGATGTCTTGAGCTAGTTGTAAATAAATCTTAAACCAGTTCTTTTTACATGAACTTGAGCAAGACCCATGTGTAAAAAAAAACACCAGCAACTAGGGGTTTTGCTCAAAACACTAGCACCTAAATCTTGCTCAAGCGCATGTTATCTCGGTAACTTCCTAATTACAACTAACTAATACAAAGAAGATCATATTTACCTGATGTTCAATTTTCTGATCCATCAAACACCGATCCAAGACCAGATGAATAGCGTCAGCGGTTTGTTTGCTCTGAAAAAAACTGATCTATAAAGTTTTGAAAACAGGCGAAATTTTTGCAGTACCTGAAGTTTTACTCTAGTGACATTTGTAGTCATAAATATGAAACTTAAGATCATGTAAGAAAACCATAAGCCAACACTAAAATAATTAATGATATTTTCTTGACTATATTTTTCAAAAAAGGAAAAAATTAAAAAGTATGAGTAAACTGTCCCGGATACCCCACTGTAAATAATAACGAGTAAAATGGGAAACCCGAAGAAATTAGATACTTCACTGGATAATTCGTACAATTGGGAATGAGCACTGCTGATGTGTCTGAGATCAAATGCGACTAATTTTGGATCAGTCAAGGAAGATCTATCGGCAATTATAACTCTAGGCTTGATAAAAGTTTCAACATTCCCGAGTTTTAAAATCTTTTTGTTGATAATCTTCAACCGATTGATGATCATGTTGAGAATTAATGAATACTGAGTCATCGCCCAACTATTAATTATAGCCGGCACATATCGAACTGGTACTATCATTATCGGATAAACTTTCAACACGACTACGAGTCCAGCAAACGACAAGATAAAATGACTCAGAACAACTAGACTAACATAATTGTCATTAATCACTTGATTGGTTTTGTGACAGCACTTGGCCAGAATTCTGTCAATATTTATAAACTTTTTCACTGTTTGGATGATTAATTTCTGCCGCAAGATGTATGAAATCCAAATAACCATGATCGTCATCGAGCCACTGATTCTTAGACTGACTCTTACGGCGATTGTTATCTGAAGGTCATTTTCGTTATAAGTAACTTCGTGAAGAAAAAAGACAATATTGTAAATTATTATCAATAATATTAGTGCAATGTTGTACAACGATCCACAGACAGATTGAGTGATTGTGATTGGTTGATTGGAAAAATTTCTGCCTCCACGATTTTTCACTATTTGGGCTAGATTCAGCGCCCAGGGTGATAGACCAACTGTTTTGAAAATTATGTACTGAATGATAATTAACGCGCGATTTTGCCATTTAAAATTGGAATTATAATTTCTGCTGGAGAACGTTTGCTCCATGTTTGCGGTTTGAAATTGCGGTCGATAAGTGGAAGGTTTTTGCGTTGTATGAAGGATAATTGATCCCGGTGATTAATAATACCTGGACATTTCATTAATTATTTCTTATCGACGAGAATTTAATAGACGCGCGCAAGCGCGCGTCTGAATGTTAGAATGGAATTATATGTATTTTCATGCTTATGATATATTTGACTAATCACATTAAGAATAAATTGGCTTCACATATATTTCACCGTAATTTTATTGCACGCCTCATAAGCGAAGCGGATGAGGTTATGTTCTAAATTCGCCCTACAAATATCAAGCGATTTCTTGAACTAAAATTGTCTCTATTTATTTTCTATCGCACTTGTAGAACAATATTTACATATAAATGTAATGGAAAAATACTAGCTTAGATTTATTAGATAAATTTGAGTTTTTAAAAAGGAATTATGTTATTAATTTTTATCGCAGTTCATTAGCAGTATGTCGATTGACAAACTTCAAGGTTGTGACATTTAATGATTCTATTGTTCCGTATTTGATATCTAATGTCATTAAAAAATTGTTAATTTTTAATTTTTTTGTTCTTTTATGAAAATTAAACTTAAAAGATATTTTTAATACTTAAAAAAAATTAAATAACTAAAAAATAATAATCTAAATCAATCTATATAATTGGAACCGTATTAGCGCATGCGCATGAGTCGTTCCAGTATAAAAAATAAATCTTTTACTGAATAAAATCTATTCTGAATGCCGAGTATTGCTTATTTATGTTTATTAATAAATAATTATTTCGTACAAAAATAAATAAATAAATATAATACATTTAAAATTATTTTACGGTTGTTTTGATAACTGTCAAGAATTCTCAACATTTAATCACTAAATTAAGTATTAAATAAATAATGACACTGTTTAATTAAATTTCTAATGTATATATGATAATCTTAATTAAAATATATAATGGTAAGACAACGAGTTAGCGTAAAGACTTTTGTACACACATTAAGGTGATCTCTGATATAAATATGAAGGGTCTGATAAAGTAATTTTAGCAATCACCAAACTTCTCTACACACTCCTATAATGTCCATAAAAAATCCTTCGGGACAGTTTGCAGGAACTTGAATCATGTTTGCTGAAACGGAAAATTTTATTTTAGTATTTTTAGAATTTCTTTTTGATAAAAGAGGAAGTTTTAAAAATTTGAGTACTTCGCGTGGATCTCCTTAATAAACACTAAAAATTAACATGCGTGCGCCTGAGTATAGAGTTTGCATATATTTTCATGCTTATGATATATTTGACCAATCACGTTACGGATAGTTTGCAACACATATTTTTCATCTTAATTTTATTATACGAGAAAACGAAAACTAGAATTTGAATTTGCGCGCGCAAGTGCGCGCCTGACTAATATTTGAATATATTTTCATGCTTATGATATATTTGACCAATCATATTACGAATTAATTGGCTTTACATATATTTCATCTCAATTTTATGTTGGGATTTTTGTACATTTAAATCCACTCTTATAATTTAGATGAAAAATATGAAAATATATCATGTAAGCTAACTATTCGTAACGTGATTGGTCAAATATATCATAAGCATGAAAATATATGCAAAATTTATAATCAAGGCGCGGTATAACGTACACGTTGGAAAATTAAAGAAAAAAATTTTCGAAAAAAAATTTTGAAAAAAATTGAAAATTTTTTTTTTTTCAAATTTCTTGAAAAATTAATCTCTTTAATTGAAAAAATAAAGATTTTTGAGAAAAAATTTTTTTTTCATTGAAAAAATGAATAAAAATTGAAAAATTGCCCAAAATGGTGATTTTTGCAATAACAAAGAATTTGAAGCTTCGGGGCACTATGAAAAAAAAATCGCAGCGCTTTGAATTTCTCAGGGATTTTAGGGGAAACTTGGAGGTTGAAAAATTTCCGACGATATCCTTTGTTCATCCATTTTATCCAAAGTTATATACCCACATCAATTTTTCATATATTTTATATATTATATATATGTATATATGAAAAATATATAAAAATGCATGTGGATACTCAAATGAAAGCTCTTGATGAGTGTAACAATGGGATGAGCTTATATCTTCAGAAACGTCAATATTTAAGAAAGTACAGTGCAGTCACGAAAATTAAGGGATATAAAAAAAATTCTAAATTTTTGGGTGATTTTCAACGAGCTGTAACTCCGAGGAAAATGGTCGTACAGAAAGATTTTAGAAAGAAAAAAATTTTTTTCATTGAAAAAATGAATAAAAATCACAAAATTGCTTGCGTGGACCTTTTTTTAGACGACAAAAAATTTGGAAAAATTTTTTTTCGGCAGTTTTCTTAGGATTTTTCCAGACCTGGACATGACAAAAATTTTTCATGGTCATATCTGAAAACTAGACACTTAGAGCTACAATTTGCTTTTTTATTTTTTCCATACGACCATTTTCCTCGGAGTTACAGCTTGTTGAAAATCACCCGAAAAATTGGAATTTTTTTCTATCCCTTAATTTTTGTGACTAGTGTAAAATAGTCCTTTAAAATTTTTAAAGTTTTGGTTGTTATTTTAATAAAAAAAAATATGATGATTCATAAAAACAAAAAAAATTCAAAACTCATGTAATTTTAAGCTTCTAGACCACCGAGTCCGCTTAAATTAATAATTAAAATAAATAAATATTTACCTTCAATAAACATAGAATGAATTGCAGCAATAATTAATACTAATTTCAAAATCTTCATAGTGGTAAAAAAAATGTATTGGCTTGTACCATACAATTATTCAAAATAATAAATTAAAATTATTCAATCGTTGCGTGAAAGTTTCAATTTTTAACAGATTACACTAAAATAATTACAAAACTCACTCGACTATATATCGAAAGCCAAAAGTTAGCTTCATTGTATTTTTTATGTTAATTAGTTTTCCACGAATCAGTTCATGACTAAATAATTCCAAGTATTGGAAAGTTTAGTAAACACGTGTCATATATTGACTCAATTGATTATCAGGTGAAGAGATAAAACATTCTCCCCAAACTATGTTAGCGTACGATTAGATCAATAGCAAAGATTAATTGACGTCAGTGGTTAAAACTAACAGCTGTGTTTGTCATTTGTTAAACGTAAAATTAAAAAGTGTATTTACTAGAAAAAGTTATAGAAATAATACACTTATTTAAATTTGAATAAGACAATATTTATTTCTTCATTTTACACATACAATTATTACAGAATATTTCTGCACAAATTCTTTGTAAATAAAATACTTTGGTACCAGTGAGGTAGAATATTACATGAAAAATTTAAAACTGTTTCATGGTAAAAGTTTGTGAGATCCCTTAAAATTTTTTATCCATCATTCTCTTTGCAAAAATACATTATAAATTTCTTTCACACAATCAAAATCAACCGCTCAATTATTCATACTCAAATCTTTATTAAAAACAGCCTATGGATATACTGAATGTAACTATTAAGGTACTCGAGCAATTAATGGTCCAACAAGCAGAAACATAAACATGTCTTCACAGAACCAAATAAATAGAGAACTTGCATGTTCTGTGATTTAAGTTTATAAATATAAACTCGAAAACTTTGAAAATTTTATGTATATATATTATTATTTTCCATTATGACGGTTTTAATTGTTTCTTCTTTTTATTTTAGTCAAAACAATCGATAAATATCTTCAAAATAACATTTTTAGGTTAAAAATCTTGTTTTCAAACAATACTAACCCACAAAAGCCGATGGTGAACGAAAGGTTCCGAAGTTAACCAAACTATACAGTAACATAACCTCAATTGAAACAATAATTCTAACGTAAACTTGATGTAATAAATATCTTGCATGTTCTGTGATTTAATTTTTTTTTTCAATTCAATGATAGTTATTCAGAAAATTAAATGGAAAATTTTTTAGCAATTTATTTTTCGGGTAATTTTTAAATTAAAAATTTATTTTTTAGAATCTAAATTCAAACGCCAGTGACGTCATTGAGACGAACGCCATCTTACGGTGAAATTTAAAAATATTTGTTGGCGGTATAAATTTAAATTAAAAATATACAGCCGTTTTACTAAACATAGTTTATAATTACTCTTCCATCACATATATTTAAAATTTAATGCCTATTTATTTCAAAATAATTATATAATAAATATTAGGGACCGAGCACTAACTGCAGAGGCAGCACATTTGTCGGAAATGGGCTAAAAATATGTGTTTTTTTA
Organism: Cotesia vestalis; assembly: GCA_000956155.1. NCBI lineage: Eukaryota > Metazoa > Arthropoda > Insecta > Hymenoptera > Braconidae > Cotesia > Cotesia vestalis. The sequence continues at coordinate 23,340 of JZSA01002343.1, forward strand.
CTTAAAAATCGAAATATTAATTGAATATGCTTTTTAACTAATATAAATCGGTCGTATTTGAAGCAAAAACAATTCAGAAAGGTAAAAAAAAAATTTTAGGCCGTGTATATCAAATGTGATTGAAGAAATTCAGCACTATTAGTCATTTTTCTATGAAGTACCACGATTACTGAGCAAAAAGTAATAAAATTTCACAACTTAGTCAATTTGATGTTTCCGACTTTGTGTATTTATATATGTCGTGATACAACAAGACTCTATAGTTGAAAAAATTTTAAAAAATATATATATTTATTTAAATAAAAATAAATAAACCTTAAATCAAATGCTAGGGTTTAATATTTTGTTCATAAGCTTACAATTTCTATCATCAGTTGGCGTGACAGTCTAGACGCTCGGTCCCTATAATTACTTGTATGTCCTAGATAAGAATTGTTTTTTAGGTTAAGTCTTCACTTAGTTGTTATTTACGGTGGCGCTGTGTGTACAGAAAATACAAGCGTACCACGTAATTTCATTGGTTCTTAGGCCCAAAAGATATAATGACGTCACAACCAATCAAAAGTAGTTTTTTTACACGGAAAAATTATCGAGTTTTTGTAATAAACTAGATTTAACGTGCGCGCGCAAGCGCGCGTCTTAAGATTAGTATAGAATTATATATATTTTCATGCTTATGATATATTTGACTGATCGCGTTACGGATAGTTTGCTTACGTGATATATTTTCATGTTTTTCATCTAAATTATTATTATAAAAAAATCCAATTTTATCAGAAAAAAAATTTTAAGATACTCCAAAAAAATTTTTCAATTATCTTAACATAAAATTGAGATAAAATATATAAGAAGCTAATTTATTCGTAATGTGATTGGTCAAATATATCATAAGCATGAAAATATATGCAAACTCTATATTTAGGTGCGCGTTTGCGCGCGCAAATTTGAATTCTAGTTCAATGATAAATTTATAGTGATATTAAATTAATGCAAGTTCTCTATTGATTCTTAAAAAATGTGAATTTAAAATTGAAATCGATGTTCAAGCATCATGTTATTGTTGGGAGGTAGACTCAAACAAGCCCTTAGAACATTTTCGATAGCCGCGCGTTGTCTGAACAGCGCATTAACCAATGGAGCGCCAGCAGGAACTAAAGGCGCTTTGCACAAGTACGACAGTAGCGACAGTACACTGCGGAAATTAATGAAACCATCATTGCTAACTTCAGTGTAATCACTGACACGTTTAATTGAAATTCTCGCGCACAACTCGGCCAAAATTACCAAATCCAGGATAATCGGCGTCGCTAGAAGCGAATCTTCGCACGTGTTGTGAACAGCGATGGTGTTATGGCCACCGAGCATCAATTCAGAAGTGTATTCATCCATCGCTCGCTTGCTGTCGCCAACATACGGAACGTATTTAATCACCACACAGTGATCAGGTTTCTCTCCAGGTTTGTACAAAATTCTGTTGGATGATACCATGTCATCAACTACGTTGCTTTTTGATATTTCCTTCGACCTGAACTGCTGAGGTGCTGACAAATTGTAGCCGTCGTTGTTGCCAAGGTGGTTGTAGCTGACAACAGACACCGGTTTTATACCAGCAGTCACCAAGAAGTCTACCAATACTGACTTTAATTTAGTCTGACCGGATTTAAAATCATCACCAGCGATGAAAACATTCTCACGCTCTGCTAGTTCGATCATACCGGGCACAAAGGTGTTTTGCGGAGATCCGTTTATGTAAGTACAGCCTTCGAAGGCAGCTGCTACGGCGAACAGAGTGCTGGGACTTACTTCGGAATGATTTTCGGTAATTGACTTCAGAAGATTGTCGGCGGTGTCATTAACGCCGGGTAAAATCTCTGAGAATCTTTCGGTGTTTGCTGTCCAGAGGACTATCACTTTGTCCAAATTCTTTGAGGATTTGAAATCTCTTATATCCGCACGGATTTTATCCAATTGCTCGGATTTTAAACCAGTCATTACGTTGTCCGCACGTTCTTTCTGGAATAAAAATTAGTAATTAGAAATTTTGAAAAAAATTATTGTCTACGGGATTACAAGAGTAAATTTCAAAAAATAATTTTAACCAGTTAATTATAAGAAATTTTATTTTCAATTCAATTTTAAAGCTTGTTTAAATTTTTCCGCGTATAATATCAGCGTCCTTAAAGCTCTATTTACAAATAAATCTTTTTATGTAGTTGCTTAAAGAACAAAAAATTTCTTCAACTGCCAGCCGAACAATAATTAATTATAATTAAACAAAACAATATTAAACTTCAATTTTGAATCTTTAACTTCCCTTAAACTTGGTGAAGAGATTAAAAGATAAATTGAGTTAAAAAATTGATTTTTTCAAAAGTTATCGTGTTTGTCCCTCCAAAAAAATTTCAAAAATCTACACCGCAAGCCATTAAAACCATTTTTTATGTAAAAACAGCAATTAATCAATTAAAAAAAAAAATAATGCTAAGTTCAGCGATGATTTTTTTTTTTAACAGTGTGTTTTTTATATAACTTATCAATAAAAAAAAACACAAATCTAACAAACCTGATTGGCAGCAATGAAGTCAGGGTAGTAGACACTTTTCCTCGGTACGAATTTATCCAGATGAGGTTTCAACTGCTTCTGTAAGTTGATGTCTATAACCTGAGCCCGGTGCATTGCATCACCAATGTTCATGCCTGATATATCCCAGCCATCGATTTCGATGTCATCTGGGTTGATCATCGGTAACAAGGCGTTCATGGGAGCGTATACTTCCTCGTTACCCACTACGCCGAGTAGTACAGTCGATGCTTGGGTGATCGAGCCATACCAGTTAGCAGTCTGGACTCCACGGATTGTTTCCCATTGAAGTTTCAACTTGTTCGCGAGAACAGCTGCTGTGAAAGTGGTCCCGTTGTTACCGCCCCATCCTACCAGCATCACTCCTGTTTTTGGCAATTTAGCTTGGGTGCGTATCAGTAACTTATGCGACTCGGGTGATACCTGAAAAATTATAATTTATTTTAAGTAAATTCACGCGAAGTAATCAAATTTTTAAATCTTCTTGAAAATTTGTAAATTCAATCTACATACACACAAAGAATAAGATGACACTAAATATCATTCCAGATTATGCTCAGTGATATCTATGGTAAAAAAAATTTCAGATACTAGCTAGTAAAATTCAGATTATACTGGGTGATATCTGGATTATACTCATTGTAATCTGAATTATACTCATTGTAATCTGGATTATACTCATTATAATATGGATTATAATCATTGTAATCTCGATTATACTCATTGTAATCTCGATTATACTCATTGTAATCTGGATTATACTCATTGTAATCTGGATTATAATCGTTGTAATCTGGATTATAATCATTGTAATCTCGATTATACTAGTTACTATCTGAAAAATTTTTTTCACTCAGTATAATTTAGAATGATATCTAATGTCATCTTGTTCTTTCCGTGTAGCCTAATAGTTAATAAAAAAAATTTTTTTAAAAGTAGGTTTCCGGGATATTTAATAAAATCATTAGGTTTGAAAAAATTATAAGCTTTCGGTTAAAACAATAAAAAAGTAGATTTCCGAACGTATTACGAAGATATTTTATATTTTTTATGAAAAATCACGAGAAATCTCCGTTCTTTAAAATCTGGTGTTTGACTTGGCAACACCGCTTGCGCAGTTACCCGGCGCATAAATAACCGCGCTTTTTTAAATACTCGAAGATCTAAGTCATTTTAGTTAGTCAGTAAACATAAATAAATTTTAAAGTTAGGGAACTCTTCCGGTGTTGTTCAGTGTATACCGGTAATTCAGAGTGCTATATTTTTTATTAGTCAATTAAAATGTTAATAATTATTCAATGAGTTAATTTTTCGGAAATTTCCTCAAAAATTTTATTAAATAACTTACAAATTAATTTTAAGATGCATTTTAAGACATTCTTTCGACTAAGAGAGTACTTGGATCTCTTTAAAAGTGGAAAAGAAAATTTAAAAGACTTGTTAAGACATTTTTATGTTTTCTTCAAAATGAAGCTACTATATTGATTGTAAATAAGAGATTAATTAATTATTTTTAGACAATTCATTTAAGTTGTTTTATAAAAAATAAAAGATATAAATTTATTGATTTTTTCTCATGATAAGATTATTTTTAAGCTTTTTTTTTGAGTTATAAAATTTTTTGATAAAATATTAAGTGAAATTTTTAAAGAAAGTAATACTCGTTTTTAATCTCATGAGTAATTTACTTAAATTAGTCGAAAAAATTTTTTAATCTTTATCCATAAATTCAAGTTCTGAAATTAAACATAAATTTGTATTATCCATAATTATTTAGATAAAGTGTTAGATAAAAAAAAATTAGATAAGGACATTTACCAGCTTGAACAAACAACTAATAATTGTTTAAAAATTATCACTCAATAATTAAAAGATAAAACAAACAGTTTTTTTGTAATTACATCATAAATGAACATTACTTCCAAAATTAACTTTTTATATCTTCTTTTTTTTAATCAATAGGAATTTTTTTACTAAATATTTTTTTTTCTGATAAAAATTTCCAATTTTGTGATTTTTATTTTTTAAATGAAGCTTTTATGAAAATTATAATTTTTTTATTAAAAAAAATTATGATTTTTGTAATTAATAAAATTTATTTAAAAAATTTCTGATATTTTATTTAATATTTTTTTTAAATTACATTAAAGTTAGCAGTTACTTTTTTTGATATTTTTTAGCAAACAAATTAATTAAAAAAAATTATTTAAAAAAAATTGCAATTTTAATTTTTTTAAATTTCTACGTGTCAATTTTTTTTACTTATTTTTTTTTGTTATAGTTTATTTGCTCCAAAAATTATTAAATATCTGGTAAATTATTTTTCATTTACTTCAAAGAAATCAATACTTAAAATCTCCACGCAGAAAAAAATTGTCCTAAAAATTAAATGAACATAAACGCGCTGGAAAAAAAAATTAAAAAAATTAAAACGGAATAAAATCAATAAAAAAAATACTTACAACAATACCCGACTCCTCAGCAGATTCAATTTTAGTTGTCTGGTATTCATATTTAGCTTCAATGAATTCTTCAGTGTACTTGACATTCGGCGAATTGACACGAACATTAGCCATTTTAATTTCAATAAATAATAAATTTCACTTAAAATAATAAATTTTATAAATTATTATGTAAAATAATATTTATTCAATACAATAGACGTTAACTATCCGACTAATGAGGAATGAATGACACCACGTGGCTGAACATCAAACTCTTTTGCACTTATCAGTGTATTTCCCACCACCCGTCGACGGACGTGTCTATTTTTTCCATCGCGTTATTTTCTTCTATAAAATTTTATTCTAGCAATTTCTGCGAAGCGCTCTAATCGATAAGTTACCAACACACCGACTTATTTCATTTTCATTGTCGATATCTCGAATTAATTAAAACTATTCATATCGACTATTTAAAACTTTACCGACAAACTTTTCAAAATGGCCGATCATGATGTTAAATCTAAAACTTATCTTCAGTCTCGATAATTTTATTTTAAAATGAACTTACGAAGTAATTTTAAAATAAAGTTCCGTCAGAGCGCAAGCGTAAAAGTTAAACAAGCACATGCGCGTCGAAAATGTAAAAATAAATTTCAAAAAAAAAGGTAAATATAGTTGGTGAATTAAAAATAAACTAAAACAGCTCCGCTTAAAAATAAACTAACAAAACATGTCATAGTTTTACACATTTTAAGAAGAAAAACAAAAACAACTACCAAAAAGTAAGTCTTATAAATTAATTATATTTATAATATTTGCACGGAAAAAAGTAAGCTGTAAAATTCACTAAGATTATCGTTATTTTTTATAATTTCAAACAGTAAAGCGCACATCGGGGTGGCAAAAATATAAACATTACAAAACTTAATGTAGAAAGTGTAAAATTTACAATTTATAAGTTAATATCGAAAATAAGTGATTAGTAGCTGTAACTTTAGTAAATAACGACTCTAATCTTAAAAAATTACAGTTTCAAACAGTAAAAATTGCCGTTTCAATATATAGTCCATACTATGAGGAGAAGAGGAACTCAGATGAGAAGAAGGGGGCCTTACTATGGGAGAATTTGACATTTGAAACAGTAAAAATTCTACACTGATAGAAAAACAATTTTGATTCAAGAATTTTTTTTTCTTCAAAATTTGAACTCTTGAAACTAGATATAGATATATTTCTTTCAAGAATTTTTGTCTCTTGGTTCAAGATAGGCGATAACATTGATTCAAGATGTTACCGACTTGTGTTAAGAATGGCTTTTTTTTGAGTCATTAATTTACTTATTTCCAAGAAATAATTTTTTTTCGGTAAAACTGGCTGTTCAAATTGTTCATACTCTCCATAGTTATCGTCAATGACATTTTCTTGTTCGGTAGTCACGGGATGAGTATCATAATTCCCCTCATCTTGATGATAGTTATGATTATGATCAGCCTGAAAACAACATTTACATTATATTTGAATTACTAGAAAAAAAAAAATTTTAATATGGTCTGAAAGTCTATATATTATTTTCCATATATTCTATGCTCAAATATGGCCCAGTAAAGACATTTTCTAACAGGTAACTTTTACTTGAATATTTTATAGATAATAAATCGTTAAAAAAAAAAAAGTTGATGAATAGAGAAGGATGGCCTAGAAGTTTTAGTTTTTCTTCGACTTACTAACGAATATTATTTTATTCGACATAGTAGTGATCGAACTTCAATATTAGATAGGAATATTGTCTTAGTTTGGGCCTAAGAATTTTTTGTCAATAAAAAATAAAAACGGTTTAAAAACTCGCTAAGCCCAAAGCGGATAATCACTACAAATAGATGAATCTAATGATAAAACTAATTTTGATAATAAAATTGTGTATTTAGCTAACATAAAAAAAAGATTTTTAGACATTGCAATCATTCAAATAATGATCTTATTTTTATTTCATTAATTTTAAGCAAAATAAGCATCTTCCTACTGAAATTGATAATAAGTTTTCTATCAAGAATATATTTCTGCTTTTTTCTTATATTTACGTATTACTTGATAATATTGTATGACAAAATAAATGTAGAATTGAATCAGAGCAGCGCAAGTAGGTACCCACTTTGCCCTACCCGCTTTGCCCCAGTACACATTTTTTTGCTAAACAATTGTAAAATCAAAAATACAAAAGAAACCGTTCGAACTTGTATCTTCCTTTAGAGTTAAATGGTACCAAAATAATATGGTTTCATCAATATTATCATAAGTGTAATAGTGTTCAAATCATCTGATGACACATTCCATTCGTAATTTTAACAATTTCTTTATTTTGTATTTTGTTACTTTTTGTCAAAACTTGAACGCCCAATCAGAACTTTCAAATACTCAGGAGTGCTCCCATGACCACTAAAAATGTATACTTTGACATTTTCACTCAATGTCACAATAAAACAGCACCTACCCGCTTTAGGCTACCTTTCCCTAAAGTTTCATTTTCAGTGTGGCGTTTAAAATTTACCATTTTACTTTGTAAATATTGACGTTGCTTCCCGTGTAAAAAAAAATTGTTCCTAAGGGATGCGGCTCTGACAATTGCCGTAATTATCAACGTGTCTTTTTGGGTAGTTATTTTTATTTATACCATAGCTAAAAACCTACATTTATCATGAATTTTCCTTCAGGTCATTTCCAGGGATTTCAGCGGCACTTTTATCATTTTTTATATTCCGAAGAAAAACCTGAAACTACTCTGAATTTTCTCGTAGATCATTTTCAGGTTTTCAAGACTCGTTCGGCTACTTTCAATATTTTAATATGTCCCGTCAATCTACCGCTCATAGTTCCTGTCCGTCTCACGAGCGGGACGTTTCTGATGCGGGATTTCTGAGGCATCCCTTAGGAACAAATTTTTTTTTACACGGGTTGTATTAGAAATTTAGTAACTGTATTTTATACTTTTTACATATCATACAATCATTTTTTAGGTACGAAATGACAAATATCAAAGTCAAAATTCTTAATTATTATACTTTAACATTTTCGATATTCACCTAGCAAATATTACTGTTTGAAATATTATTTTCTTCCATGTAAAAAATGAATTGTAGCATTTAAATGATAAATATTCCATAGTGATTCTTAAAATCACGATTTTACTGTTTGAAAAAGTAATTTTTAGCTGTTGATCATTATTTATTACAAATCGACTATTATTTGCTACAGTTTACTTTTTTCCGTGTGCAATAAAACAAATTTATATTTTTCAGTTATGGCTGCGGTTAATAGCAACATACTGAGCCGAAAATTATCTAACGCAGTGCATCGTGGTGACTACGACGAAGTACTTAGCCTGATAACAATTCTAAAAAAAACTGATGAGAATTTATGGCAAGAATGCAGTTATTCTTTGTTGAGCGATGCGATAAAAAAAGGGCACAGATCAGTGGCGATTTTGTTGTTGAACAACCAAGCGAAGATATGTCCAAGCGACAATAAAGGAGAATCAGCTCTTCACTTGGCAGTTGAGAACGATGAGTATGAAATAGCGAAGCTTCTTCTTGAACAAGGCGCAGATGTTGATGAAGTTATTAAATCGGGTGATTATCAAGGTAGCACTTTGTTACACGTGGCATTTGACAACAATGAGCTTGAGATCGTCCAATTGTTGCTGGATTATGGTGTGAACATCAACGCAGTTGACAGTGAAATGAAAACTTGTATTTTCTATGCGACGCAATTGACGGATTTGACGATGCTGGAATTGCTGCTAAGAAATGGCTCGGATTTGAAGACCGTTGATTTGGAAAACAACACTCCGTTGTTCAACGCAGTGAGTTCGACGAGTTTGGCAAGTGTGAACTTGTTTCTGCACTACGGAGCTCAGGTAAGTGTCACGAACAAGTTTCTTATGACTCCGTTGCACTTGGCAGCGCAGAATCCGTCCTGGAAGATAATCGAGAGCTTGATAATGAAGGGTGGGAATGTCAACGCGGCTGATTTGAAAGGTTTGACGCCCTTGCACACTGCAATATTGCAGGGTTTTGTTGGGAACATCAAGTGTCTTCTTATAGCTGGCGCTGATGTCAATGCGAGGGATATTAACGGTGAAACTCCGCTAAATTATGCAGTTCAACAAGAAGACATGGAGGATGTGATTGAAGAACTATTGAGACGCAATGCTGATGTCAATTGCTGTGATAATAATGGCCTCAAGCCACTTCATTCTGCTGCAGATGCTGCATTTGATGAGTACATTGAAATACTTCTCGAATTTGGTGCAGACATTGAAGCTATCGATAATGAAGGACGCACTGCGCTCCATATGACCGACAGTTTTGATAATGATTATCATCTCAGGTGGGAAAGTGTTCCGCTGATGTTCAAGTTGTTTAAGGATCATATTTTTAAGATGCAAATGGTAGATTTGGTCGTCGGAGAAGATAATTTGAAGATTATCAACGAGTATTATGGAAATAAAATTGATGTTACGGATAATTTTAAGGAAAGATGCTTGAAAGAGATTGAAGAAATGAAAAGAGTTAAAATTAGAACCACTGGAATCAGCTACTTTGATATTTTGAAGAAAGGCAGGCATCAAGTTGCTAGATATGCGATGATTCCTGGGATTGAAGATGCTTTCAAAAGGTTTGAATACGCAAAATTGTTTCCACTCTACCGAGGGATCTTGAAGAAATGCTTCGATTGCGCAGCGAAGAGAAAGCAAGTTTTGGTATTAGATAAATATCATCTTCTTGATAATGTCTTTCCTCTGGTGCCTGAATATTGCGTTGATGAAATAATTAGATTCTTGGGTGATAATGATTTGAAAACTTTTATCGAGGCTTGCTATTAATTGTTTTTGATTTCTTCTGATATACTTATGTGTGAAAAGACAATTATATAATTATTATTGTACATTGAAGATATTAAATATATGGTTGAAATATTTTTGAGGATCAATTATTGATAGCTGAAAATGAATGGTGACACATTTAGTTTTTCAGTTGTTTTTCAGTGTACTCTGATTTGACGGGACAACAACAAATTAGATTACAACGCAAGCTAAATGCTTGTGTTAGGTACCCATATCGCAATCTTTTTCAAGGCTTGAGTAAATCTGGTCCCAATTTCGATAGTTGTTAGTGTTATTTTCTACCTACTGGTCTTGCTTCAGATACTTATAGCAAATTCAATTGACAAGTCTTGAACAAGCCTTGTACAAGAACTCTCGGCCAGATTATAGCTCAAGAATTGTGTAAGAAAATTGAGAAAATCTGAAGATGCTTATCGATAAACTAACTATATCAATTCTTGAGAAAGATTGCCACTAGAAGCATGCTGAATATACTTGTGCAAGACTTGCTCAAGATCTGATCAAGATCAAATGTTTTCGAATGACTGTTCGCATCATTCTACCCCTCTTATTTTTACTACAGGATCAGTGAATCTCATTCAGCTTAACCTTTTAGAGTATAGACCTACTGATTTATCGATCAAGACAAAATTATTTTAAAATGAGCACCACTGAATCAATACATCTTCAATTAGTGGAGGGGAAAAAGTGCTATAAAATATATAATGCATTATACATCTTGAACAAATCTTGAGCAAGTCACGTTTCAACATTTGCTGTTAGTTTTTGGTTCTCAAATACTTTAGAAATGAACAAATTACTGAGAATTACGGATCTTGAGCAAATCTTGAGCAAGTCATGGGTAAGTGTTTGTTGTGAGTTTCTAATTCAAAACATGCGTTAGAATATTTTTCAATGCACCTTGCATTAGACTTGTTTCATATTTTTGCACAATATGTCTTGAGCTATAGTTGTAAATAAATCTTAAACAAGTTCTTTCTACATGAACTTGAGCAAGACCCATGTGTAGAAAAAAACACTAGCAACTAGGGGTTTTGCTCAAAACACTAGCACCTAAATCTTGCTCAAGCGCATGTCATCTGGGTAACTTCCTAATTACAACTACCTAATACAAAGAAGATTATAACGCGCCATGTCAGCAGGATTGCGCCCACAGTTCTCAACCGATCTTTGTGAAATTTTGTGGACTTATTATGTGGATCAATACCAAGATCAAGTTCGAAGATGAGCAAAATCGGCAGATTAGTTTACGAGTTGTGGGTGTTTGAAAATTTTTTTCATTTTCAAAAAATTTTGAATTTTGTATATTTTGTGAAAATAATTTTCCAGGTGTAAAAAAAAGATAAAATTTATCAAATTTATCTTAAACTTCAGTTTATTACCTTCAATTTAAACTATCATTTGTCTAGTTTTGATGATTTTTTAAATTAATTCCGTGATTTTGAAAATTTGAAAAAATTTTTTAATGATTGTGTTTCGGCCCTTTTTCTTCAAATAATTTTTAAGCCGTAAAAGATAGCTTAAATCTATCAAATTTTTGTTACAATTCACATAATTATCTTTAATTTGAGTTATTTTTTAGTTGGAAAAATTAAAATTCATCATTAAGATTCATCCAAGAAATCTACCTATCCATATCGGGTGTGGCCGAATGGCGTTTTTTTTTATTTATGTTCAGATTTATTGCAATGTACTTTGGAAGGCCGCAAGGAGCTAAGACTCTATGGCCTTCAAACAATAATAAAAATAAAAATCGTTGAGAATTTTTGTAATCTTTTATTGCTAAGCACATAAATTGCTTTTTAATTACAATTTAAAAAAGTATAAAAAAATAATAACTTAATTTTTTAAAAAGACATGATTAAGTCCATCCAGATCGCCAGGATGAATTATCAAAATTAACATCATTAATTTTATCCATCAATTCTTGAGTTACAAAATCACTAATTACGATATACAAAGATTTAGGCGGTTCTTTGAATATGTCGATCACCAACTGATTAATCGGTGGTAAACACTTAGAATCACGAAAGAATCCTCCATCTCTGGCGATTTCACGACGACTATGAATCCCGTCATCAAAGGAAATATCATCAATGAAACATTCGAAGGATTGGTGGCGCATAAACAGAGCTCGAATCACATCAGGCAGTACATACGACCACTTGCCATTAAGTGAGAACAATTTAATTTTTCCCTTTTCACAATGAAGTGCAGTGTTGAAAACACATCTAGCTAATGATCTGTGATCACTTGCTAGAAGAATTTTTCCTCGATGCTCTCCAATAGTGTCGTTAAGACGCCAATTCTTGACTAAACGTCTTCCACCCTCAGTAGTGTTGATGTAATGATCAATGATATCGCAGTTCTTTTTAGGTTCATCAGATTCTAACTCAAATTTTATTTCTAGAAGCATAATTACAAACTCCCAAGGATTGAGAGTCAGAAAATGATCAATTGTTCTCAACAAATCGGAAAATGTAACATAGATCTGGAAACCAAATAAGGAGATGACAAATGAATTAGACGTTTGATGAATTTCAATGTGCAAAACACGAATTCCATATTTCAGTTGCCGGAAAATGTCAAAATCTTGCGTTTGTAAACGATCTACCTTACAATTGTAAGATAGTGAATGGTGCGTACCGATAAGAGCAAGGTCTTTCAATTTTCTTGAGTTTGGTAGTCTTGACAAGTATTTTATACGCTCCATATAAGGTCTGTGTGTGCCGTAGAACGAGGGACATCTTGAAAAACACGTTTCTATTAAGCTATTTGAGATAATTAAAGAAAACACAATTATCCACTGAAGTAACATCTACGTGACAATTAAATACAAAAAAAATTTTGACTGTTTTGACGATTGTTTGATTTCGAAGTATATTAAAAAATTTCTTACTATAAAACTAACTCTCACTTATTCAATACTTCGTTATCGGTTAATATGTCTAAATATATTTTTAGTGTTTTTGATTACATCCGGCAATTTGATAAAAATAAAAATAGAGTTAAAAAAAAGAAATAATTCTTAGTCATATATGTTTTTATGATACTAAAATTAAGAAATGTGTAATAATTTTTTAAACAAATTATAGCAAGAAAAATATATTTTAAAAATTCTATCTTTAAGAGCTCTTTACAAATGTTGCGTAAATGTCATTTTAAAATTAAATTTTTGTAAGACTAGTTTATTTCTTCAAGAAAAATTTAAAAATTAATATCAATTTTCTTTTAATTTGGAGTACCAATAATAATTAAGGATCAACGGACGGAAAGATTCTCAATCTTAAGCTCCATTACATCTCTTCTCACATTATATTTTCAACATATTCAAAAATTAAATTCTAAAATAGGCGGGATTTTTTTTCAAAAAAAAAAATTAGGGAAACAGTTGACCCTAAAGGTCATCCCTGCAACTTCCAGCTCTTCGAGCTCAAAAATATAGTTTTTGTATTATTTTGAGCTCTCCGAGCTCAAAAGCCTGAGGGACGTTTCATAGAATACTATTTTTTGAATTTTCAAACGGCAATAACTTTTGAATGAATCAATCGACTTTCTCGCGGTATGTGGTATTCAACACAGTTTTTTGAGCTCGTTAAAAAATTTTAAATCGCAATCTGTTCAGACTGAAAATTTCATAGAAATTCTCAAAAAAAACTTTTTTTCAATTTTTTTTCAACGATATCTCACGAACGAATCAACCGATTTTGACCCAGCCGGTAATGATTGATGTGATTTTTTGACGTTAAGAGCTGAATAGTTTTTGGAATTGATCGGTTGAGCCATATAAAAGATATTTCAAAAAAACGAATTTTAGGAAATTTTGATTTTGAGATTTTTCAAAATTTATCGACTCGAATTCTTTGAACTGGTATTATAAATCTAAGGGCAATGGAAATTTTTGGAACGCCGCTTATTTCGACGAATCGAACACTGGTAGAAGGATTTCTTAGTATTTACGAAAATTTCTTTGTACACGGAGAAAATTAAATAATAGCAGTTACTATCTAGATATGGTAAAAAATTTTACCATCAACCTGATCGTAGTGAATGCTATCTAGATGATTAATAAATCAATAAAATTTTTCTTTGTTAACAATGACTTATGTTAAATTGAGCTGTACTTTTTTAACTATTGACATTTTTGAAGAAATAAGCTCATCCCAACGTTACACTTATCAAGAGCTTTCATTTGAGTACCCACATGCATTTTGATATATTTTTCATGTATACATATGTATAAATATATAAAATATATGAAAAATTGATGTAGGTACTCAAATGAAAGGTCTCGATGAGTGTAACATCGGGATGAGCTTATATCTTCAAAAATGTCAATAGTTCACAAGATACTAGCTCATTTCTTAACTATTGATATTTTTAAAGATATAAACTCATCCTGATGTTACACTCATCAAAAGCTTTCATTTGAGTACCCACATGCATTTTTTAAATATATTTCATATATACATATATATAATATATGTAAATATATTTTCTTTCCGTGTGTTTGAAAATTATTGAATTTTTGATCAAATTTTTTCATAGAATTCAATAATATTAATTACTATCCTTGATAGTAAATATTATCATCCTGATAGTAAATAAAACCAACCTGATAGTGAATGTTATCATCCTGATTGTAACTGTTACTAAAAAAAATGGTAACTGCTATCACAAAAAAATAATAGCACTAACCATCTTTCTATTGAAAAATGTTTTAATCATCCTAGATGATTGGAGCTACAAATTTAGTATGATAATCCCTATCATTTAATTTTCTCCGTGTATTTAAAAAATCATTTCTTAGAATTAAAAAAATATTTCTTCCCAATTTTTGAAATTTTTCAATTTTCTTAGCAAGAAATTAAAAATGTCAATACATTTGAATTGCGGTTTATTAAATGTTTCAAATCTTTGTTTTTCTACAATAAAATCTGAAAAAAATAATTTTTTATCTTCTATAAATATAATAAATCTGATATTTGAAGTAATGATTCTTTCTATGTATAAAATAAACCACTATCTATTTATTGGCACAAATTTAACATAAACTGGATGAGCCGGTCTTATTACAAGTTCAGGAACCAAACGTATACCCGCGGTAGCTTCTTGAGGTTCCAAATAAAAGTTGTAAAGTAAACCAGCCATGAATGTCTTTAATTCAAGCATTGCAAATTTTTGGCCTGAAATAATGAAGATCATTCATTAATTATGCATTCAATATATTTTCCAGAAGATCGGATAAATAAGATCTACCAATGCAATTGCGTGAACCAGCACTGAATGGAATATATGAAAAAGGGTGTCTGGTTACTGAGTTTTCTGGCAAAAATCTATCTGGGTCAAAAACATTCGGACGTGGCCAGAAATTAGCATCACGGTGAGTGTCAAATATTCGAAGATTTAAAATTGTTCCTCTTGGCACGTAACAGTGCTCTGAAATAATTATTCAAAATCCGACTTTAATAATCTGTTATTTAATTAAGAAGAAATAAATATTATTTTTCAATAAAAATTATCCATACTTAACACTAAATCTTCTTTAATTTTCCTCGATATAATTGCGACTGAGGGATAAAGTCTTAATGCTTCTTTAATACAACATTCCAAGTATGTTAAGTGTTTGATATTATCAAAATTTACTTCTCCATTGCTATCCGCTAATACTTCTTCAATTTCTGCTCTTACCCGGTTCTATAAAATATTAATGCAATGTGTATACTTCAAAAAAAGCTCCTTGATCTTTTTAAGCGTTGCAATAATATTTATTTTCATTAAATTGATAATTTTTAAATTTAAAGTGTGTAAATCAATTGTAGATCGAAATAGAAAAGATTATGATTATTTACTTGTATGTCTCGATGTTCAGCCAGTAATAGGATGATATATAGTAATGCTATTCCAGTTGTATCATGACCCTAAAGATTTATCAACGATTAGAGTACTATCATTTAAAAAATGAAATTTTTGATAATCACCTCAAAAATAAAAGTATCAACTTCTTCTTGGATTCCTTGATCATCGACACATTCATTCCGTTCTGCAGCTGAGAGTAATATATTCAGAAAAGAAAGTCTTTTCTGATTAGCTATATAACATATTTTATGATTAATCATTAGACTGTGTCAAAAAAATTTTTTATTTTTTTTTTTTCAATTAAGCGTATCTTAAAAGTTTCTTCAATATAAAAAAAAAATTCTTCTACAGTTTGAGCTCAATATCTTAAAAATTGAGCTGGCGCAAAGGAGGGTCTCCTTTCCCATTTAAATAACATTGTAAAAATTTTTTTTTTTTATTTTTAAATTAACTACACGAAAAAAATTTTTCTTTCAATTTTGCTCTTGACCATCTTATGGGAAATTTAATTCTCTACAAAATTGTTCAAATCCATTTTTCTTCTAAACTTAACAGAAACGAAGTTACAAAAGGCCGAATAGGAGGGGAAAAATAATCAATGAATTAATATCAGAAAAAAATTTATTATTTTAACTTATCAATTAATTAACGCAATATACTTCATTATTCATCAAAAATTTTTGAATTTACCATTATTTCGAATTAATAACAAAACTAAGTTTGCAATAAAACAGAAATTAATTTTCTTGCTCCACCCGCCGAATGTACGCTCTTTCTGGCCGCATTTTACGCCAGAATGAGCGACTTTTCATGGCCTGCTCGAGCTGCAGCGCGCTTTTACAGGCTACGAGATTTTCTGGCCGCTACCATAGCAATTGTTTTTGTTAATATAGCAATAGTCATTGTTTACAATTACACAACCACAAAAGTCATTATGACAGAACTGTTAAACGTTAAACTACGATTATTTTCGTGTAATAATAATATCCTAAAATTATAATAAATTAAAAAGCAAAAATTTCATCATAAATTTATAATAAGTGCTTAATAAGTTTAATATAAAGTTCAACACTATTTCAAACATTTATTAGTTAAAATAAATTAAAATAAAATTAACTCCAAAAAATAAATACATCTTTAAAAAATATTTCTTAAAGTATTATTTTTCCAATTGAAATACTATATGATTTATTGAATTTAACTATTCTATTTTTAAAATTAAATTATGTTGAAGTTACTGACAATTTATGTTACTAGTTTTGGTTACTGAAATAAAGTGTTATTTAAAGTGTAAATTTCGTAAATTTCCTACTTTTAATTGTGTTATTGACCTTCGTTACAATCGTTTAATTTCAATTTTCATATATTTTTGATACGCGCCCCGACCAGCAAAACCTCGGCTTCGCCTCGGTTTTGCAAAATACACGTGCTGTGATGATCAGTTCTTGTGATAATATTGAGACGAATGGTCAGAAGCTAATAGTAATCTTTATTATTAATATTGTTAAACGTAATTTCGGCGGGGGAGCAAGAAAAATAGTATACGACCTACGGCCAAAATGTTAGATGCTCTGGCGTATGTGATATGATGGACTCGGCTTCGCCTCGGCCATCATATCACATACGCCAGGAAATCCAACTTTCTGGCCTAGGGACGTAATATACTATACAATTATTATACAATTACAACTTTATTTATACATTTTTTTGTTCACTGTTGACTAGTTGAATTTATATAATATTGTTTATTGCAAGAAGGGTATAATTTGCAATGATGCTGTACAATTTTCCACTAATATTGTTTGTGTTATTCGGCCCTCTGTAACTTCGTTTCTGTTAAGTTTAGAAGAAAAATGGACATGAACAATTTTGTAGAGAATTAAATTTTCTATAAGATAGTCAAGAGCAAAATTGAAAGAAAAATTTTTTTCGTGTAGTTATTTTAAAAATAAAAAAAAAATTTTTTTTCACAATGTTATTTAAATGGGAAAGGAGACCCCCCCCCTTGCGCTAGCTCAATTTTTGAGATATTGAGCTCAAACTTTAGAAGAATTTTTTTTTATATTGAAGAAACTTTTAAGATACGCTTAATCGAAAAAAAAAAAATAAAAACTTTTTTTGACGCAGTCTATTAATCATTCTTATTTATCCACAAATTTATGTATTTTGTGTGTGAACTTCTCATAATTTTTGAACAGTTGGACTGATCACATCAATTTTAAATTCAATTTGAGTACTAATATTCACACATTCATAAAAGTTTTTTTTGAATACCTGTGATAGGTTGAAGATCCTTTGTATTTGCTGATATAGCGCTATCTAAATATTTACCTCCAGTTTCTTTGTGATATTGCTTTCGTTTTTCGATTATCTGATCCAAAAAGAAAAACAAATTAATGATTTAAAAAAATTGCATTTTAAAAATTAAATACTTTTTTAGTAAAACTATGAAGAACTTTCAAATTTTTTTGATATTCTTGACTTTTAGATGTTAACTTAAAAAGGAACTCCGGTTTTAACCATGGTCTGAGACTTCTATAAATTAATGTAATAAGTATTACAATTAATTGAGTTATCATTGAGTTTCTCTCATACGATAAGATCTTTACCTATAAATAAATGTTTCTCCAAATTCGTAAACTGATTGCTTGTACTCTTCTATGTCATTTTCTTCAATTACAACGCCTGTGGTTGATTCTACTTGCAGTAAAAAAATATTGTTTTGAATTTTATTAAAATCATATGGTAAACACGGAAAAAATACGTTGTAAAATTTATAGAAAAGTTTGTAAAATTTACAAAATTCTATCTATAAGTCGACTTATGTAATATTTACAGAACTTACTGTGTTATTTTTACGTGGTAAATTCTGTTATTATAAATCTGTAAATTTAATAAATTGAGTCTGTAATCATAATATAACTTTTTCTGTTATTATTACTGGAAATTTATTGTAATGAATTAAAAAGATTTACTTGAGTCAGCATCATTGCAAACTAATTTATATCACGGTTTTGAATTTTTTCAAAAATTTTAATTTTTCTGATTTTTGACAGTGAACTTCAAGACAAATTATTTTTTTATAATCAGTAAAAAAAAATTTGTTCATATATGATAAAAATTTTAAATTTACTATTAACAGATTATTATTTACATTTTTAATCAAGAATCAAACATAATTTTAATTCAAGAAGTTACTCTGCAACCATCACATAATATTCTTATAGCCCTAAATAAAAAAAAGTATTGAGACAAAGAAAAAAGTATTGAAAAGTATCGGATTGACTATAAAACCAATACTTTTTAATACTTTTTTCTTTGTCTCAATACTTTTTTTTTAATCAGGGAGATTTCATAGAATTTATCTGTAAATTTTACAAAAAAATACGTAGTTTTCACATAAGCTCACAGATAATAATTACATATTTTTTCTGTAAATTTTAAAGAATTTATACTGTGGAAATTTTAAAGATTATTTTCTGTAAATTTTACACAGTCGTTTTTTTCGTGAAAATATGCAAATTAACGTACCAACTATTGTATTAAGAGTAAATGTTGTAAGTAACGGCAATAGTTCTTTAATAATTCCTTTTGAACCCGATTCTGATTTGAGATTCTTAATCAAATGATTTGTATGATTAGCAAAGCAATCCATATACTCTTTAAGATTATGCAGGTGAAATGCAGGAGTCAATATTTTTCTGCGGCTTTTCCATTTTTCTCCTTAGTACCCAAAACAGATACATACTTGTTAATAATTAAACTTGTAATTTTTACTGTGCAGTTAATTACAGTAGAACCTCGATAAGTTAAAATTCAAGGGAAAAGTTAAAAAGTTTGAGTTATCCATTTTTCAACTTATTAAAAATTTAAGTTATAAAGGTTATTCAAATAAAATTTTCAACTTAACGAGGTTTATCGATTTTGGAAACTTGAGCAAAGCAAATTTTATGCATTTTTGATTTTCTACATCAATTATTCTTTCAATGTTATGTAAAGAAGAGAAAATGCTCAATAAATGTTCGTAAATCGTAGAACGCAATTTTGAAAATTTTCATTTAAAAAAAAATGGCGACTGATTGAAAATTTTCTCACTATTCTTACTGTTTTTATTTTGTTTTAACCCGGCTAATAAAATCTTTAAAATAAAAATTTTTTAAATTCCGTACGTGCGACGATAACTACATCTTGACTGATTAAACAACAATTTAGATATTTATTTTCAGATGATCCGTTTTTGAGTTATCAAACCGACCATGGAGGAGGAAATTTTTTCTAGTGCTCTACGAGATTGTTAATAACTTTGTAATAATTAAATATTTATTAATAAAAATTTAGGGTAGTAATTTTTAATGTACCTTTAATGAAATAAAAAAAATCCGATCCCCAAATTCTTTTAATTTTCCTGTCAAAAACATTCCCGAAAATCATCTCTTTTTATTTAACATAAAATTTTGTGTAGATGATTTTTTTACATAAAATTTATGTTAATTCTACACAAACTGTTTGTATTGATAAAATCAACATAATTCTGTGTTAAAAGTAACACAAAAATATGTTAAAACTTTTATCGGCTGATTCTCGGATTTCTACACACTTAAATGTTAACCATAACATAAATAAAGTGTGGATTTTAACATTTTCTTTGTGTTACTCAGATAAGCTGTCAAATATATAAGTTTTATTAATAATTCAAACATATGTACATAAACCCATATATATTTAAATAGATTTTAATTTCTGAATAAAAAATAAATTGTTTTCCATAAATACAAAGTTAAAGAACTCAATAAATAATTCAAAATTTTTAAACAGTAATTAATTAATTTTAATCAATAGTTGCTACCTTATTACAAGTCAGTGGTAATCGATGATTAGGATTAATGATGTTATTAATTTATTTATTTGTTTATTAATTTCTAATTATTAATTTGTGACTATGCTCGTACTCCCGAGGTCCCGCGCAAAACAAAGCGAAGAGGCGCCATAATTTAACATATCTTTGTGTAAATTCAACATATTATTTGTGTTACTATAGAAGACATCAACACAGCCTTTATGTTGAATTGACATTTAAAAAGTGTTATTTATTCTATTAACCGAATGGGAGTAGTGTTCTTTAACATAAATTTTGTGTTGGTTGGCCAGTAACATAAAAAAAGTGTAGTTTTACTTTGAATTAACACTTGAGTGTGTTAAAAAATGGATAGATTGATCAATTCAAACAGTTTGTGTAAAATTAACATAAATTTTATGTGAAAAAATCATCTATACAAAATTTTATGTTAAATTTTACGAAAATTTTTTTATTTCATAAAGTTCAGAATATGTTAAAGTGTTTAATTTCCATTTCATTTTATTTTTTTTGGACTTGTTGATTAATTTTTCTTGCGTACAAGTTATCGAGGGCAATGCTCAAAATATTTATTTAAGTTACCGAACTTTTCTACTTTAAGTAATAGAGGTTTTATTTAGGCTGTCAAGGAAAAGGAATCAAAAAAATTTTGAACTTACCGAGGTTTAAGTTATCAAGCTTCTACTGTATTTACCTGTACTAGTGAGCAATCCATCTTGCAACCAAGAATGTAATAGATCATAAACTATACTTTTATCCACATGTTTTGTGCTAGTTAGCAGAATCTTCAATAATGTTTGATAAAAACAAATATATCAATTTATTAAACTAATTTAAAAAGCATTTAAAAAAAAAAGTTTACCTGAGCATCATCCGGGTGACAGATTGTGACAACTGGCCAAATTCCGAGCCAAATTTTCCAAACAGGGTAATACTGAATCGATGTGCGGTGTAAAAAATTCCAAATATCTTCTAAGAATTTCATCAATATACTGTGAAATAAGTATTTCAAAAATAAAAAATATATTTTTATCTTACCCGGGTGTCCTGCCATGTCCAAAAAATTGCCGATAATTGGATACGATTTAGGTCCAGGAATCAAATTACAAAGCCGTCCTTGAGCTCTTAGATGGACGTAAAAGTGTAAGATTGTCAAAAAAAATATACACGAGAAAAATATTGATGCAACAATATACGATAATGTGAGAATCATTTTTTATAGTTTAATTTTTATAAATCTCAAATATTTTATTTCAATAAGACAATCCGGTTTTATCAAGCATTTAGGCAACTTGACTTTTCATGCACTGGCGGATAATATTTTTATCCATATGAAAATAATTAAAATTCAAAATTTATTCAAGCGTACGATTCCTCACATTTTAAATAATGAAATATTTAAGATCAATAATGATTTTGGCGTAAACCAGGTTCTGTTCTTTTGCGTTAAGTCAAATTTTTTTTGCATAATATTATTGTTCATTGGTTAGATACACGGAAAAAGTAAACTGTAATAAATAACAGTCGATTTATAATAAGCAATGATCAACTGCTAAAAATTACTACTTCAAACAGTAAAATCATGATTGTACTATTCACATTGTAATATTTACAATTTAAACCTTACAATTTACTCTTTACATGGAAGAAAATACTATTCCAAACAGTAATATTCGCCATGTAAATGTCTAAAATGTTAAAGTATAATAATTAAGAATTCAGACTTTAATACTTATCATTTCGTACCTAAAAAATGATGTTATGATATGTAAAAAGTATAGAATAAAGTTAGTAAATTTCTAATACAAGCAACGTCAATAATTACAAAGTAAAATGGTAAATTTTAAACGCAACGCTAAAAAATCAAACTGTAATTATTGACTTGCTTAGACTGGTAAAATGTATATTTTAAAAGTATAATTTTTACTGTTTGAAATATTAAATTCTCCCAGAGTGAGACCCCCTTCTCTTTCATCTGAGTTCCCCTTCTCTTCATAATATGGACTATATATTGAAATGGCAATTTTTACTGTTTGAAACTGTAATTTTTAAAGATAAAAGAGTCGTTATTTACTAAAGTGACAACTACTAATTACTTATTTTGGATATTAAATTATAAATTGTGACTTTTATACTTTCTACATTAAGTTCTGTAATATTTATATTTTTGCCACCCCGATGTCCGCTTTACTGTTT
Source organism: Cotesia vestalis (assembly GCA_000956155.1). Taxonomy (NCBI): domain Eukaryota; kingdom Metazoa; phylum Arthropoda; class Insecta; order Hymenoptera; family Braconidae; genus Cotesia; species Cotesia vestalis. Next base: position 46,175 of record JZSA01002343.1, read on the forward strand.
GAAACTATAAAAACTAACCGGAATCCGAGTGAATATTACAGTTTACTTTTTTCCGTGTATAAATTGTATTACTTCCCAAGAATTATAATTTGAAAAATTCTATAAATATAGTTTTATGAAATTTATTTTTTATACACGGAAAAAATACGTTGTAAAATTTATAGAAAAGTTTGTAAAATTTAAAAAATTCTATCTACAAGTCGACTCATGTAATATTTACAGAACTTACTATGTTATTTTTACGTGGTAAATTCTGTTATTATAAATCTGTAAATTTAATGAATTGAGTTTGTAATCATAATTTTAATTTTTCTGTTTTTTTACAGTGTACTTCAAGACAAATTATTTTTTTATAATCAGTAAAAAAAAAATTTGTTTAAATATGATAAAAATTTTAAATTTACTATTAACAGATTATTATTTACATTTTTAATCAATAATCAAACGTAATTTTAATTCAAGAAGTTACTCTGCAACGATCACATAATATTTTTATAGCCCTGAATAAAAAAAAATATTGAGACAAAGAATAAAGTATTGTAAAGTATCGGATTGACTATAAAACCAATACTTTTCAATACTTTTTTCTTTATCTCCATACTTTTTTTTTTTTAATCAGGGAGATTTCATAGAATTTATCTGTAAATTTTACAAAAAAATACGTAGTTTTCACGTAAACTCACATATTTTTTCTGTAAATTTTAAAGAATTTATACTGTGGAAATTTTGAAGATTATTTTCTGTAAATTTTACACAGTTGTTTTTTCCGTGTATTTTCAGGCCAACTAGGGAAACTTATCTGCAAAAATTATCGAAATTTTTTATCAAATAATAAAAATAATAATTGAATAAATATAAAAATTTATTTAAAACATTTTGTCATTGTCAAATAGGGCAATTATTTCAAATCAATGAATTTCACACTTATTTTTGTGAAAATACAGAGTTTTTATCTTATATTAATTAAACATTTAAATCTTCAACATTTTTCGAGTTCAGCAGATAATTTTTTGAATTTTACACACGGAAAAAAGTAAACTGTAATAAATAATAGTCGATTTATAATAAATAATGATCAACTGCTAAAAATTACCTTTTTAGAATTTTTAAAAATTTTTTTACTCAATCCAAGAAAGTATGAGTTTAAAAATAATTGGCTTTTTTATTCTCAAACAGTCATCACTTTTTTAAAAATTGATCATCCGGAAATGTATTATATAGAAAATTTTCGTTTTCAAATGTATTTTCTAAAAAAAAAAAAAATAGCTAAAAATTTTCAAAGATCAACTTTCAGTGTGAAGCTATAGACTTGAAAAAAAATTTAATAAAATCATTCCATCAATAATCTGTTATTTTTCAATAGGAAAAAGTGTGTAGCTTTACTGTTAATGAACCGTTCTTTTTATTTTATTAGATTAAAAAAATAATTTATTCGATTTATAACATTTAAAGGCCGCTCAATCATCCTTAATAAAAAATTGAGTTGAAATGTATGTGGCATCAATTTATTCGTGATGTGATTGGTCGAATATATCATAAGCATAAAAACATATGCAAATTTTAAATTTAAGCGCGCGTTTGCGCGCGCAAATTCAAATTCTAGTATTTTAGAAAATTCCCGCGCTGACATCTACATTTACCAGCAAACTTCAAGAACTAGAAATTTCAGAGTGAACGCGTCTCCATAGTCCATAATAGTGACTAATGTCATAAATACAACTGTCAATCGCTTATTTACATACACTGATATTAATTGATACTTTTAAATTAATTTTTGATATCTAAAAGTGAACAAATAAAAAATAAATATGACATCTTGTCTTGAAAATGTACAAATTCCATCCTGTGTTTGGTTTGAAGCCGGAGATAAACGTAATTCGTTAATGTCAATGCTCGCTGGAACACTGGTAAAAAATTTATTTTTTATTTGTTTGTTTGCGAATAATCTAAGCCAGTAATTTAAAAATTGAAAATACCAAAAAATTACATGCGTTAAAAATTGCTATTTTATTATTTGATTAATTTCGTTTGATTTTTAGAAAAAACTATTAAGTAAGGTTATATACATACATCTTGTTGACAAGAATGATCATCATAAAAAAATTAAATGTCTATTTATTACTTAAATAATTATTTTAATGAAAATTAAATTTGCTGACATCTGAAAATTTTATGAAAATAAAATGACATTAAAGTTAGTAGTCATTTGACCCATTTTTAATTTTTTTTAACAATTAAATTTGTTCCAACAAATTGTTTCAAAAAAATTGGATTTTTTAATATTTTTAATTTCTTCATGTCAATTTTTTTTTTCTAACTTTTTTTTGTCATAATTTATTTGTTAAGAAAATTATAAAAATTATAAAATATCTGCTAAATTAATTTTCCTAAAATAAAATTAGCTGACATCTGACGATTTTTAGGATTTTTATTATTAAAAAAAAAAAAAAAAAAAAAATTTGACATGTTAAAAAATTTTAAAAATCCAAGTGCAATTTTTTAATAATATTGTTTTAGTTCTAATTCATATAAGAAAAAATTTTTAATGTCAGCTAATTTTAGTGTCATAATTTTCGTAATTTTTCTTATTGAAAAAATTATTAAAAAAAATTTATTACTGAAGTTAGTCAACGTTAAAAAATTTTTGTATTTTTTTTCAACAATTGATTTGTGAGTAAAAAAATACTTAGTCTTATTTTTTTTTGTATTTAGATTTTTTTATAAATTAATAAAAAAAAAATATGTATGTAATTGCAGAAAATAGATTCAATTTTCGGTGAAAATAAATACTTTGAATTGTAAAAGACAAAAAAAACTTAATTAAATTTTATTTTTCAGTTTTTTACAGGCTGGTGGTTTATTATTGATGCTCATGCTCAATATCCTGAAGAAATGTCAAGTGCGTACCATGTTTGTGGAGTTTTTGGTACAATATCATTGTTCATGTAAGTTAATCATAAATTAAGTATAAACATCATCTACCTGTTTTTTTTTATTTTTAGTAATTTCATCTACAAAAGTCCAATAAAATCATAAATTAAAGTTTAAATTTTAAACTTTCTTTTTTTTTCAGGGTGAATTCAGTAACAAATGCACAAATTCGAGGTGATGCATACAACGGTGGTTGTTTAGGTGCTAGAGGAGCACGTGGATGGTTGTTTGTCGGCCTTGTTATGGGATTCGCAGCTGTTATTGCCGCCTGTTGGATATTATTTGCTGATTTCGTTGCTACAGGTAAATTTACATTTCTTCAATTAAAAAAAAAAAAAAATATCGAAGCTTAAAATTAATACAGTGAAACCTTGATAAGTGAGCCTCAAATAGGTAATATTTTTATTTTTACTTATAGCAGAAATTTTTGCCAGTAAAAATAAAATAATCGAAATCAATTATAGTCTACAATGACTTATTAAATCAATTGCATCAAAATTAAAAATTCAAAAAAATTTAATTATGAATTATATAAAGTAGATTTTTGCTCTTGAAATTTTTATTGCTTGAAGCAAGCAATGTTGTTTGAATAACAAAATTAATTTCTTTAATTATCAAGATAGTCATTGAATAAGTTAAAAAAAAAAAACTTAGTAAAAGACATCTGTAAAGCTAACATTGACTCGTCCAACATTGACCATCAGTAGAAATGACGAGAAAAAATTTCAAATTTGAAAAAAATTTTTTCTCGTCATTTCTGCACGTTTCAAATAAAAATACGGTGTTTCCCAAAAAAAAATTTTTTTTGGTACGCCCTTATGGCTTCCGGTAAACATTAAAAAGGTAGGGGAGGAGGGGATCAATTGAGCCAAAAAAAGTTAAGCAATTTTTTTATAATTAAATTAAAACTAAATATTAACTTTTTTTCTCTTAAAAAGGTAGTTTGTTAAGTCTACTATCATTATCAATTTATAAATTAGACAATAAATAATGAGAATTTTTTAAAATTATTAATTGACCCCCGCTCGGGAGCAATTGAGCCACTGCTTGGGGTCAATTGAACCATCAATATTTTAAGTATGAAATCGAACTTTCAATAAATAATATATTAATGATTAATTCTTATTATTATTATTGCACATTTTCAATGAACAATTCACACTTTATATAATACTCAAAAAGTGTAAATTTTATTAAATAATTTCTTACCAGCCGAAAAAAAATTTTACATACCTAAAAATACAAAAGTCTCAATTTTTCAAAATTTATTGATTGTAATGATTTCAAATTTTGATCATGTATGAGTTAGGCACATTAGAATTTAATTCTAAGAGGATAGAACATTTTTTCAATTTTTTCGATTTTTTAAGTCGAGTGGCTCAATTGACCCCCTTCTCCCCTACTGAACTAATTCAGGTCTTGATTTTTCCTAAATTTAATTTAAAAAACTAATTTTACCCCGTAAATTTTCTTTTAATTATATAGATAATATCGGTCAATGCTATCTTTACAGATGATGTTAAATATCCAGATTTCACTGTATTAAAACTGACTTAAAAATATAAATAATCCAAATAATTATAATTTGTAACAGACGTTAAACACAGTTGGCCAGGTGTTGGCTTACTATTACAAAATTTATTCATATTTTTTGGATCACTGACATACAAATTTGGACGATCCGAAGAACAGTGGGGTTGAAAAATAACAAGATACAATTTTTTATGATCAAAAAACTTTTACATCATTCTTTTTTTACTTAAAATACATGATAATTAATTACAATAATAATAATAATAACATTATTAATATTAATGAGAAATGAGAATAATTATAATGACGATGAAATGGCAGTCATATATAACGCAAGAGTGAATGATTTATGAAAATAATAATTCTAACAATATTCTTTGTGATTATTTATTTATGACTTGATTTAAACTATTCCCACATACATGCAACAATAATAACTAAATTATTTAGTAAGTAAATGTATAATAAATAAAAAATTAAAAAAAAATTTATTTACAGTCTTTTAAAAATATTGTCCTAAAACTTAATAATTAATCACTTTCAACGTGATATTTAATTATAAAATAATATATGAGCAATAGCTGTCCTTATTAAATATTTATAAATACATAATAAATGTAAAACACTGATAGAAGAATTTATTAACTATTAATAATTTAATTTATTTGAAGACAATTTTTTAATTTATTAAATTTTAATAAATATTTTTTAACATTCAATAAATAAATATTTATTTCGGAGGAAAGTGCATTTATTAATAGTTAAAAAATATTTATTAACAATTAATAAATATTTTTTTGAGTGAATTTATAAAATCTTTATTAATTATTTGCATTAAAGAGGTCCTTTCGCTCCAGTTTAATTACAACAACTGTAGTAATCAATATTCGATAAATTGAAATAAAAAACCCATAAAAATTCCTAAAATTAAAAAATAAATAGTATATGAGGCATTAATCGTTGAAATTTTGAAAATTATAAAAAAATAGTTAAATACAAAAATTAATTAGACTCTTGTAAATCAGCTGTTAGTAATCTGTCCATGATATGGCAACGCTATATTTCGGTTTTTTACATTTTTATTAGCACAATATAACTTTAACCATGTTTAAGTTTTTGCAGTCAGTGTAAATAAATAAATTAATTAAAAATGTTTAGTCATAAAACCATAACATTCTAAAGTCCCATGGCGAGAATGCTAGTATTTTTTAATTATTGTTTTATTTTTCAATTATGAAATATGAAAATTTGTTAACAATAAATTAACTAATAAGTATGAATGAAAAACATAAGTGCGTTAAAGTTTAGTTTGAATTTATTGAATGGTCTGAAGCTCGCGCGCTACGCAACATTGTCAAATGTTCTGACGACATTTAAATGTAGGTTGCTTAAAAATTTTCTGTGATTTTATAATTTTAATTTCTCCATAAATTCCACGGCAAACTATACATTTTATTGCAAAAAATGAAACCTGAATATTTCTAAAATCTTATTTTGAGTTTTTTTTTACCCTATCTAATCGGTAGTTAATGCCATAATTCGAGAAAGTTGTTAAGGTCTGACTTTTTCGTAAGACTCGAAAAAAATACTAACATTTTTAGAAATTTTTTTTTCAAAAATTTGCACAGTGAAGAATAAATTAAACTTCACTAATAAATAAATAAGGACTTTAACTATTAGATAAAAATTAATTTAATATTTTTTATCTAACATTGATGACGAAAGAACCTTCTTAATTATATTACATTATAATAACGTTTATTGTACCATACCGAATTTTATCACAGCTCATAATTATCTTTTATATTTTTAAATATTAAAAACGTTAATTTATTTAATGAATTAAATTATTATCATGTATTTCAGCTATAGGCTTTTTTCTATTTTTGCTTTTTATTCTAAATAAATATTTATTAACTGTTGATAAATATCTATTAAATCCTATGATGTTAAAAAATAATTTATCAACAGTTAATAAATCTTATTAAATCCTTCTATCAGTGTAATAAGTATCATAAATCATAAAATACAAATCAACGATTAATACTGTGGATTGGGTGAATTTCGTTGGTAATTTTGTTGCTGAACTTGATTCTGCTGTATTGGACCAGGACTTGGTCTGTTATCCCGAAAACTAACGGATCCCATGAATCCAGGAGGTGGAGGGGGAGGTGGACCATTTGTCTTAGCATAATTGCCCCTATTGGAGCCTTGATAGCTTCCATAAGCAGAGTCGTCACTTCTGCGAGATATGTGTCCATACATGCTCTCAGGTCTTCGAGAGATCATTCCTTCTTGTTGCATTTGATTCTGAGTTTGATTTTGATTTTGATTTTGATTTTGATTTTGTGGGTGTTGATTTTGCAACTGACTGGAATTTGATTGACTTGCTGAAACTTGTGATGAAGAAATAGAAGGTGACTGTTGCTGCTGTTGCTGTTGAGATTCTGGTGGAGGTGCTGGAGCACGTCCATAAATACTAGACGCTGTGGTGACACCGTAAATTCCATTTTCCCTTGTGCTTAAGCTGGTTGAAATTCCACGAATTCCATAGATACTCTGTGTGCATTGTTGCAATTGGTTTTGCATATTTTGGTTAGTACTGTTGTGATTCTGAGTCGGATTGTGGGATGAAGACGGCTGAGGACCAATTGGATTTGATAAAGGCTCTCTTGACGGAAGCGGCAAAGAAGCTTGGCCTAGTCGCATCTGATACAGACTTTGTGCTGGTACCAATGGTCCTGGTTTGGGAATTATGAACCCGTCTCGTGGAGATGATGTTGATTTTGCGTAAACGCTTTGCGATCTGTTGAGATTCGCACGTGTTAACGGTGGAGATTTACAGTAAAGTGATTTGGTTCCACCGTAAATGGATTCAACGCGCTCCAATGCAGTTGCTGTTGGTCCTGAGTAGATTGAAGAGGCTCCAGCTACTGGACGGTATGTTGCTGCATACCCACTGGTGTATTTAGGACCTGATGGCTTGTCGAAATCATCGTAGGTATCTCCGTCGGATGGCAATGATGAGTCTCCGTCATCCATATTCCGCGATTCTCGTGAATGTTGGTTCTTCCAACATGACACGAATCTGTGGACCATCGAAGCTATCACTGATCCTATTATTGGACCTACCCAGTAGACCCAGTGGAACTCCCATTTGTTTGTTACGAAGGCCAAGCCCAATGCTCGTGCTGGATTCAAAAACGGACTCTGGAATTTAAATTTATTTTATTAATTATTTGGAAATTTTTGAGTTATTATTTGTTTATTTATTTGAAAAAGTTTTAGATTTCATTTTTATTTGATTTATTTACTAGATTATCACTCATAAATCATAAAAAAATAATTTTATTAATTAGTACACGGAAAGAACAAGATGACACTGGATATAATCCCAGATATACTGAGTGAAAAAAATTTTAAGATAGTAGCTAGTATAATCCAGATTACAATGAGTATAATCTAGATATCACCCAGTATAATCTGGATTATATTAGCTACTATCTGAATTTTTTTCAAGTTTGGTTAAAAGAGGACACTTTGGACTATTGAAAAAAAATTTTGAAAAATCCCAAATTTTTCAAATTTTTTTTTTAATAGAAAAAATTCTAAAAATTTTTAGATGTCGGCTAACATTATTGTCATTGTTAATTTCAGTATAATTAATAATTCCAAAAGAAGTGCCCATTTTACCCCAAACGTTTGATATGTCTACTTTTAATACTTTCTTAACCTTGAACTAAAAATTATTGCTTTGAGTATATTCAAACATACCATTTAGTTATATTTAACAAATCTAATTTGGTTGAAGTATATGATTGTTAGCACTAAAGAAATATTTGCTAACTATACGGACAAGATGTCACTGGATATCATCCCAGATTATACTCAGTGATATCTGTGGTGAAAAAAAATACAGATAGTAACTAGTATAATCCAGATATCACCCAGTATAATCCAGATTACAATGAGTATAATCTAGATTACAATGAGTATAATCCAGATCACAATGAGTATAATCCAGATATCACCCAGTATAATCTGGATTATATTAGCTACTATCTGAATTTTTTTTTCATCAATAATAAATCAATTTATTTGTATCAAATAAATATTTCTGGTGATATTTAAATAAAAAATGTATTTACAGTTAACGAGCCTCAATTCATTTAAATGAACTGTTTTGTCAGTGTAACAATAAATGTGTAGTCTCTTTAAGTATCTTTTTTAAGAATTTTTGAAATATTTTAAAAACCCATTTTAATAACCCTTTTTAATATTTTACACAAAAGATTCAAAAAAGCTACTTAAAGTAACCACATTAATTATAATATTCATTTCTTCTCTGTTTTTAAAAGTCTGATATAAAAGTGTCTTAATTTTATAAAACAACTTAAAATAAAAAATTGAATTTAAAAATATTTTAATGATTGAATAATTTATAATAAATTAAAAATGGTTAAATTAATAATTAAAATTACCGCTACTAATGTTGAAGCTGTATAAGCAGCAGCAAGAACTCCAGCAGGTTTGGCAAGAAACGCAGAATAATTTTTATCCTTGTCAGCTTTTAAATGTGCCGCGACGATAAACCATGAAAGTGTCATCTCCAATAGTAATTTCTCGTAAGCTAAACTTGGCCGTCCGCTGGTTGGCATTGATTGGCTTATATTTATGCTGCAAAAACAAAAGATGAATTTATGAGATAAGTATAAAGATATAAATGGTAGGTCACATATGGGAGACCTTATGGGTGAAGTGGTGGATCACTTGAATTATTTTTTAACCACACATAGGTCATTACCCTACCGCAGTACTACGACCCTTGTGTAGCAATGGGATAAAAAATAATAAAACAACCCCCGTTGGTTATAATGTTTATATTAGCTCGAATACTATCGGGGTGATGATACACAACCCCCTTCGAGACAAGAGTCGCCCAATTTTCACTCGATATGTACAATCATACGGGGTCACGAGTAAGACCTTTTTTATTAGTTATTCTCTTACGGAACCACATGTGTGGCCTGATCATTTATTATATTTGTATCTATTGAAATATGTCTGTATATCAAGTTCAAGTCATATTTATTAAGTTCTCTCTCAACTTTTTATTTTATTTTATTTTTTGGATATCTAAAAAAATAATTTTAAAATTTACACGGAAAAATTAATTATTTTATTTTCAAAAATTAACTATTGAATTTATTTTACTCTTAAATGAAGCAATTGTTCAAACAAAAAAAAATGTATTTTTCAAAATTATATTTTTAAAGATTCTTAACTTTAATTCAAGAAATTAAAATTCTTAAATGAGCAGAAAGTTCTTTAGAAGAATTTTACTCTAACAAAATACTTTTACTATTTTAAAACAAAATACACGTATACTTCCTTCAAGAATTTCTTCTTGAATTAAGACTTGTTTAAAAAACGCTGTCTAAACTCAAAATTTTTGGATTTCTGCTACTTTGATTATTAATGTTACTTTCATTAAAATAATTAGTTGATATTTACATAAAATAATGACTGGATATCCAAAAAAATAATTAAAAAATTAATTATTTTATTGAAGAAATTAACTATTGAATGAAAAATTTTACTCTTAAATGAAGCAATTGTTCAAACTAAAAAAAATGTATTTTTTAAAATTATATTTTTAAAGATTCTTAACTTTAATTCAAGAAATTAAAATTCTTAAATGAGCAGAAAGTTTTTTAAAAGAATATTACTCTAACAAAGTAATTTTACTATTTTAAAACAAAATACACATATACTTCATTCAAAAATTTCTTCTTGAATTAAGACTTATTTAAAAAACGCTGTCTAAACTCAAAATTTTTAGATTTCTGCTACTTTGATTATTAATGTTACTTTCATTAAAATAATTAGTTGATATTTACATAAAATAATGACTGGATATCCAAAAAAATAATTAAAAAATTAATTATTTTATTGAAGAAATTAACTATTGAATGAAAAATTTTACTCTTAAATGAAGCAATTGTTCAAACTAAAAAAAATGTATTTTTTAAAATTATATTTTTAAAGATTCTTAACTTTAATTCAAAAAATTAAAATTCTTAAATGAGCAGAAAGTTCTTCAGAAGAATTTTACTCTAACAAAATACTTTTACTATTTTAAAACAAAATACACATATACTTCCTTCAAGAATTTCTTCTTGAATTAAGACTTGTTTAAAAAACGCCGTCTACACTAAAAATTTTTTGATTTCTGCTACTTTCTATGTCAAAAAAGTCCCAAATAAATTCCAGAATATGTTTAAGTAAAAATTTCGCTTTTAAAAAAGATTTTTTGCTATTTTTAATGAAGAAACTTATTCTTGAACCAAAAATATATAATTCTGGGAAGAAAACAAAATTATAGTTAGTTTTCGAGAATTGTTCTTGGATAAAAAATTTGATTGTATCGATCGATGACAATACGCTCTTAAATCAAGTGACAATAGTTATCGACCGAAGATATCGGTCTTTTAAGCCAAGATGACGATATTCAAGGAAAGAAATTCTTGAAGCGAAACAACCGGTTGTCTTAAAAATAAGTTTATTGGAAAGAATAATTTTCTTGAGTCTAGTTAATTTTTTTATCAGTGTAAATACAAGTTAGATTTTTAATTAATACCAAAAGTATTATTAAGATCAAAATTGAACAATGCAATTGTGAATAATAATTATAATTTTTCCAAGAATTAACTTAAATTCTTTTCATGATAAATTAAAAAAAAAAGTGTTTTTTCTGAATCAAATAATTTTTTCCAACCCTTTTTTATTTAAAAAAAAAAGCAGTTCATCTGTTCTATTGAAATAATAGAAAGATTCCACAAGAAAGTGCACTTGACTCAAGAGGCAACCTGTACTCGATTTCTGCGATCCGATTCGCACGATCATCGAAACTTAAAACTACAAGAGCGATGGGAGTGGATGGGAGGTTAACGGGGGATGAGAAAAACGAGCCCCTGTTTCGCAGAGCGGCCGCGTGTTTGATACATTTTAAATAAATTTCAAACCGATTGTCAAGGGATGTTTTTACCCCTCGACAACGCGTTTAACGAGCTATTGATACACCCCTCAGACTCGGACAGACTTTCAAACACTTGCTCTCTTGAATACTCTGGGATATCTGGGTTATCTATAACATTGACCTAATCTCCGATTATTCCGGTCGTTTAATTAAACTTAATTAAATGAATTTGAGTTTTATTTATCTTTTTTACTTTGCGAATATTCGAGTATGCTAAATAGGATTGATCTATTATGTTTTTTGTTTGATATTGTTGTTATTATGTCTGTAAATATAATAGCCGAAAGATGAGGGACACGTGCGAATTAAGTGTCATTATAAAATTACGTGGGAATACTTAGGGCGTCATGCATTGAGTTTTAATAATCGTGGGAGTTGTATTGTCGTCTCCTATGTTTGTTGTTATGTCTATTCATTTTATATATATTTATATACACACTTCATTAATTGATTGAAATGTTTCTTAATAATTTTAAATTTATTTCTTCACTTATGATGGTCAAAAAACTGTAAATTTTAATTTTATTAAGGTAGTTGTCATGGTACAATATTGTCAAAAAATTAGAGATTATACGCCCCGCAAAAAAATATTCACTTGAGCCAAGAAAATACTATTTCTTTCTAATTATTTTCTTGAGCGAAAAAAAAATTTTTTTTTGACAAAAAATTTCACTTATTCTAACAAAATTGATTCTCTTGCTTCAGGAAATACGTATCTTGATCCAAGAAAATTTATTTAAGTCAAGAAAATCTTCTTGTTTTGAGAAAATTCAGCCTCTTGCTCCAAAAAATTTACTTCTTGATAGAAATAAATTTTCTTGTCTTGAGAAAATTTCTCTCTTGCTCCAAAAAATTAAATACCTCGATATAAATAAATTTTCATTAATATTTTTATTGACTCACATGTCAAATAAGAAAATCAAATAATATTGAATCATTTTTTTTTCATTCAATATGTATAATTGCACGCTAAAATAATATAAAATGGGTATCAAATATTGAAGAGAAAAATTTTCTCAAGGTGATAAAATTTTTTTCTCAGCTAAAGTAGGTGGCGCTGCTTCCCTAAAGTATCTAAAAATCTTGATCAAGTATAAAAATTTATTGTATCGAGTATTTATGATAATTTGAATTAAGAAAAATTACTTTCACCAAGAATAGAATTTCGAGAAAAATTTTTACTTCTGCCAACACAACTTCGGTCTTCCTTCAGGCAGGTGAAAATTTTCTTGAGCCAAGAATTTTGTTCTCCAGTCAAGAAATTTTTCTTTCTGTATACACGGAAAGAACAAGGTGACACTGAATAATCATCCCAGATTATACTCAGTGATATCTGTAGTGAAAAAAAATTTCAGATAGTAGCTAATAAAATTCCGATTATACTGCGTGATATCTAGATTATACTCATTGTAATCTGGATTATACTCATTATAATCTGGATTATACTAGCTACTATCTGAAATTTTTTTTACTGAGTATAATCTGGGATGATATCTAGTGTCATCCTGTTCTTTCCGTGTGTATGAGCTTGTAGCTAAGTAATCTATAATTTTTACGCAACCCATACAATTTTTTCTGTCCGACTCCGTAGATATACATTTTTTCATGAATTTTTGAACTTTAATCCGTTATTTATAAATGATTCGACGGTCAAAAATTTTTTTTTATTTTTTTTTAAACTCTCAACAAATACATTGAAAGACGGTCAGTTTTTTGTAAGTTTCTGACAGTTTTTTTTTATAACTAAGAACTTGGTACAAAACTGCAGAGAGTGTATGCAATTAATGTTAAATATCCAATTTTTAATTGAATTCATCTCGGGTTAAAGGTAGTCAATCGACTTCAAATTTTTAGGGTAATTGTATCATCATGTCCTTAATAAGTATACAAAAATTTATAATTTTAAAATACTATTGAATTTTATAATTAAAAAACTTTATACTAAATTCCAAAGGCCTTTTTGTATTTAATTCTGTGGTATGGTAGTGACTGAATTCTGTGTTGAATTTCAAAGAGACTCTGCTGAGCCACTTCCCGCTCGCTAAAGAAAGAACTCACAGGAAACGAAAGAACATGTTTATCTTCATCATTTTTTTTTTTTTTTGTATTTTTATTGTCATTCTTTTCCTTGTCACACTCCCTTCCACTCTCTCGTTTTTTTGAAATTTATACCCGAAAATAGCATAAAACGCTCCAAGTGAGGTCAATGACGAAAATTAATTAAGAAACGGACGATTTAAGAGAAAGTATTAAAAGTTCAAGTTATTGTCACTGTAAGACGTTTCTTTTACCTAAAATGGGGTGAAAGGAGCATTGTTCATTGTATTATAATTACAAACTTAATTTGTTAAATTTACACACTGATAGAAGGATTTATTAATAATCAATAATTTAATTTATTTGAAGACAATTATTTAATTTATTAAATTTTAATAAATACCTTTTAACATTAAATAAATCGTATTTAATAAATAATTTATTAACTGTTAATAAATATTTATTAAATCCTATGATGTTAAAAAATCAATTATTAACAGTTAATAAAGCTTATTAAGTACAAACAAATCCTCTTATCAGTGCAGATTTATAATAATAGAATTTAATAGGTGAAAATAATATATTAAGCTCTGTAAATTTTAATTTACTTATAGATAGAATTTTGCAAATTTTAGAAACTTTTTGTTCCGTGCATGCAGTAGCTTTTGGCAAAGTTAGTAATCCTGTTTCTTGGGCCATCGCACACATAACTTTTAGGATTAAGTGTAGCTTTATTACATTATAGTAAGTTTGCTAGATCCTTCGGCTCTATTACTTCACTACCCTCAAAATATTTCATTTATATGACATTAAAGTTAGCAGTCACTTGACAATTTTTCAATTTTCTTTATCAAAAAAAAATTTGTTCCAAAAAATGATTTTTAAAAATTGTATTTTTTAGTTTTTAAAATTTCTACACGTCAATTTTTTTTGCCATAATTTATGTGTTATAAAATTTATGATATTTAATTTAGCTGTCACTCGACAATTTTTTTTTTCTTTAAGAAAAAAATTTGTTGTAAAAAAAAATTGCATTTTTAATTTATTAAAATTCCTACCCCCAAAAGTCCATTTTTTTAATAATTTTTTTTGCTATAATTTATTTGTTAAATAAAATTAAAACAATTGTTAAGTGACAGCTAAATTTAATGTCATATAAAATTTTTAAAATTATGAAATGAATGTTAAATTAATTTTCATTAATTTATTTTTTTTTTTCATACGACTGTGTAAAATTTACAGAAAATAATCTTAAAAATTTTCACGGTATATATTCTTTAAAATTTACAGAAAAAATATGTAATTATTATTTGTGAGTTTACGTGGAAACTACGTATTTTTTTGTAAAATTTACAGATAAATTCTATGAAATCTCCCTGATTAAAAAAAAAGTATTGAAAAGTATTGGTTTTATAATCAATCCGAAACTTTTCAATACTTTTTTTTTTGTCTCAATACTTTTTTTTATTCAGGGCTATAAGAATATTAATTGATCGTTGCAGAGTAACTTCTTGAATCAAAATTATGTTTGATTATTGATTAAAAATGTAAATAATAATCTGTTAATAGTAAATTTAAAATTTTTATCACATGTGAACAAATTTTTTTTTACTGATTATAAAAAAATAATTTGTCTTGAAATACACTGTAAAAAATCAGAAAAATTAAAATTTTTGAAAAAATTCAAAACCGTGATATAAATTAGTTTGCAATGCTGCTGACTCAAGTAATGCTTTTTAATTCATTACAATAAATTTCCAGTAATAATAACAGAAAAAGTTATATTATGATTACAGACTCAATTTATTAAATTTACAGATTTACAATAACAGAATTTACCACGTAAAAATAACGTAGTAAGTTCTGTAAATATTACATAAGTCGACTTATAGATAGAATGTTGTAAATTTTACAAACTTTTCTATAAATTTTACAACGTATTTTTTCCGTGTATTTAATAAATAATTTACTAACTGTTAATAAATATTTATTAAATCCTATGATGTTAAAAAATCATTTATTAAATCCTATGATGTTAAAAAATCATTTATTAACATTTAATAAAGCTTATTAAATGTAAAAAAATCCTTTTTTTAGTGCAGATTTATAATAACAGAATTCAACAGGTAAAAATAACATATTAAGTTCTGTAAATTTTACAAAAGTGGATTTATAGATAAAATTTTGTAGAAACTTTACAAATTTTTCTATAAATTTTACAAAATTTTTTTTGCCCAAAGAATAAATAAAAGGGGTCGATAAATCAAAAAGTTTGATTCAATTAAATCTGATAGGAGTAAAAAAAATTGTTAAATAAAACTATTTATCATGTCAATTTTTTTGCCACAATTTATTTGCTCTAAAATTTTTAAAATTATTAAATGAATGCTAAATTAATTTAATTTTTTTTTTTTTTCATAGTAAAAATTGCTATTTTTTGAATTATTTTTTAAAAAATCTTTTAAAACAACAATTAAACTCAAAAGTTATGCCTAAATAATTCATTACTCTCGAGTAACTTATAAAAAATCCTAAAAAAAAAATACATACGTGTATTTGTGCACACAAAAATTTATTACGAGCAAAAAAGAAAATGGTAACGGACGCGCAGAGTCAGGTATCGAAATTCTTTAGAGTGTACTGGATACGGGTGTAAAGGAAGAGAATAAAGAAAGCATTCGGTACGGCCTGGACAAGATCCTTTTGGGAGGGAATCATACAAGCGTATCAGAGAAGTTAAAAGAAGAAAAGAGAGGAGAAGAAATAAGCACTAAGCCGTAGCATTGTAAAATGTGTAAAGGAAAATGGACGGTGTGTATATAAGATTGTTAAGTATACAGCGGCAATAGTAG
The DNA here is from genome assembly GCA_000956155.1 of Cotesia vestalis. NCBI lineage: Eukaryota > Metazoa > Arthropoda > Insecta > Hymenoptera > Braconidae > Cotesia > Cotesia vestalis. The sequence goes on from JZSA01002343.1 coordinate 62,567, forward strand.
TAGGACCTGGTCCCTTCGAGACAGGCAGCTGCAAAGTTAGTATCCAGGCCCAAAAAAATGAAAGAGATGATCCTATATATATAAATATAAATCGTAGCAATGTTATTCGAATACGAAGACAGTACAGGGGAAACACGTGCCAGCCACATGTTGCACGGTTGCTTGGAATCTCAAACGACGTCTCGAGGCTACAACAAAGGATAGTAGATGATGATTCTTTTGATCGATGCACCAACAAGCAGATGTTCTTCAGATATTCTATATTCTAACATCTAACATCAGGCTACCTTTTATCGGGAAGAACTACTATACCTTTTTAATTCACCCCCACGTATTTCTATTTTCTTCACTCCTTTTTAAATTACTATGCCTTTTTCACGAAGTTCCTTCAGATTTTAATTGCCTATTTCTAAGTCTAACACCCTAGCCTTCATAAATATAAACCAAAAATGTCTTATATTTAACAGTGGCTTAGTAATAACAACAATCATCTTCCGACTTTTTTAAGAAAAATAAAAGGGAAGATTTTTTAAGAAAATCGAACACGTGTGTGACCATCTGTCGTCATCTTAATTCTCCTTCTGTTCTTTAGCTTTCGTCTTACAGGTTGTTGGCTTCTTTGTTTTTGTTTGAACTCAATTTTTGGTTTTTAAATTTATTTTTTTGTCATACATAACTTTTGAGCTTTGAAGAAAATTTTCCGGCTTTTTTTAAAAAGAAAAATCGGATTTTTTTTTTTCGAAAGAAAAGGACGAAATTTTGTGCTTTTGTTTGATAAAAAAAAAAAAAAAAAAAAAAAAAATGTATTTTGATTTGAAAAAAAAATTATTTTAAAAGCAGTTTTGAGTGAAAATTAAAAAAAATTAGTTAACAGAGAATTTTTGGGGCCTATGGTGATTTTTGGTAGATAATTATTGTAATTATGTAAATCACGCTTTTTTTTTATTAATAATTTTATCAAATTATTAATTTACTTTTTATAGAAAAATACAGTTATTACTTCATAAAAAATTTAATCGATTAAAATTAACTATTTGGAAATTACAAAAATTAAGTTATAGAAATTTTTAATTATTTGAATATTTAAATAATTAAAAATTTTGAAAACAACTTTACGAAAAATCAATATTATTAAAAAAATAAGAAAAATGTTGTATCCAGGATAGTCATATAAAAAAATCGGTTTTTTTAATGAAATTTAGTGTCATTACAAAGGTCTTGAGAACTTTGTATCTTAAGAACTATTGACATTTTCAAAGATATAAGCTCATCTCGATATTACACTCATCAAAAGCTTTCATTTGAGTACCCACATCAATTTTTCATATATTTTACATATTTATATATATGTATATATGAAAAATATATCAAAATGCATGTGGGTACTCAAATGAAAGCTTTTGATGAGTGTAGCATCAAGATGAGCTTATATCTTTAAAAATGTCAATATTTAAGAAAGTACAGTGTAATTTAACAAGAGTCATTATTTAATAAATCAAATTGTCTAAATCCAAATTTTTTAGATGTTTCTTTGTTATTTTTACGTAGAAATCTTCCGAGTAATTATTTAAGCAAATTAAACAAAAAAATAATAAATCTAATAAATTTTAAATTAATTGTTACGTAAAAAAATTTTTTTTTCGCATAAATCAAAGATTTTCTAAAATCTAGTTAAATAATTGGTTGATTAAAATGTTTAATTGAAAATTAATTAATTTAGATCATTTTTAACTAATGAATTATAATTAAATAAAAATTGGATCATTAAAAAATATTTTTTTCATAATTTTGATTTATTAAAAATTATGAGATTTTATTGAATTGTTTTTCTTTTAGAATAAAATTTTTTAGTAGAAAAAAATTATACTCATTATTATCTGAATTAATTGTTTAAATTATGAACTCTGAATATTTTTAAACAAGAATAAAATTAAAAATTAAATATTCTTCTTAATCAAAATAGTTTTTTTTTTTCCCAGTGCAAAAGATTATTCTAATAAATTAAATTAGAAAAAAAAAATAAAAAACATGACTTACTGATTAAAAGAACCTTAGCATTAGACGAAAAGAGCTTTTACAAATGTATTTGAGACCGCAAAAAGGTAACAAGTGTGCGATATGTACCGAAATAATAATCTAACAATACTCTAGTTAAAGCTAGAGCATTATTCTATTGGCAATGTAAGGGCATAGGTCTCAAGAGAGCACTGCGAACGTTTATCGTATCCCCCCGGTAAAAAAATAAAAATCCTTGGGTCCTTACATCTGTTCGCATTAGATACATACTTTTCATTCAATATACATATGTATATCACACATATATCTACTTCTAATTCAATATATTTTAATTTATAAAAAAATCTAAATCAGAAACTAGTGCATTACACTTTTCGGGTCGAGTACTTGAGAGTCCATGGATTGAATACGAATAAACATGAGGTAGGTGGTTGTCACTGACGGAATGGAGGAAACAGCTGTAAGGATGCAGGTGCTAGTCCCTGTGAGGTCGATTTAGGTTGTATGAGGATCGAGAAGCGTGGCTGACACAACCGGATGCCTCGACCCTCTTTTACTTACATATTTATACCAATAGTTTTATTTATCAATTTTTTTTACTCCTATCAGATTTAATTGAATCAAACTTTTTGATTTATCGACCCCTTTTATTTATTCTTTGGGCAAAAAAAATTTTGTAAAATTTATAGAAAAATTTGTAAAATTTCTACAAAATTCTATCTATAAATCCACTTTTGTAAAATTTACAGAACTCAATATGTTATTTTTACCTGTTAAATTCTGTTATTATAAATCTGCACTAAAAAAAGAATTTGTTTATATTTTATAAGCTTTATTAACTGTTAATAAATGATTTTTTAACATAATAGGATTTAATAAATATTTATTAACAGTTAATAAATTATTTATTAAATACACGGAAAAAATACGTTGTAAAATTTATAGAAAAGTTTGTAAAATTTACAAAATTCTATCTATAAGTCGACTCAGGGGAGGGTGGGGCAAGACGGCCCACCTAAGCCAGTTTTTATTTTTTGTGGCTTTCTACTATCAAATGGATTTACATTTGTCCAACTTTGACTCAATTCACCGGAATTTTTCGAAAGTTCTAAAAAAAACTTTTTTTTTGGGGGGCAAGATGGCCCACCTCCAAAATATGATGAAAAAATATTAGAAAAATAAATTGGTCAAATTTTAAGGTGGACCTTCTTGCCCCAGGTGGGCCGTCTTGCCCCACCCTCTCCTATGTAATATTTACAGAACTTACTATGTTATTTTACGTGGTAAATTCTGTTATTATAAATCTGTAAATTTAATAAATTGAGTCTGTAATCATAATATAACTTTTTCTGTTATTATTACTGGAAATTGTTATTATTGTAATGAATTAAAAAGCATTACTTGAGTCAGTATCATTGCAAACTAATTTATATCACGGTTTTGAATTTTTTCAAAAATTTTAATTTTTCTGATTTTTTACAGTGTACTTCAAGACAAATTATTTTTTTATAATCAGTAAAAAAAAATTTGTTCACATGTGATAAAAATTTTCAATTTACTATTAACAGATTATTATTTACATTTTTAATCAATAATCAAACATAATTTTAATTCAAGAAGTTACTCTGCAACGATCACATAATATTCTTATAGCCCTGAATAAAAAAAAGTATTGAGACAAAGAAAAAAGTATTGAAAAGTATCGGATTGACTATAAAACCAATACTTTTCAATACTTTTTTTTGTCTCAATACTTTTTTTTTAATCAGGGAGATTTCATAGAATTTATTTGTAAATTTTACAAAAAAATACATAGTTTTCACGTCAACTCACAAGTAATAATTACATATTTTTTCTGTAAATTTTAAAGAATATTTACTGTGAAAATTTTTAAGATTATTTTCTGTAAATTTAACACAGTCGTTTTTTCCGTGTATGATTTATTTAATGTTAAAAAATATTTATTAAAATTTAATAAATTAAATAATTGTCTCCAAATAAATTAAATTATTAATATAATATATTAATAATTTATATTTATTTAATAATTATTATATAATATATAATAATTATTAAATTAATAATAGTTGATAAATCCTTCTATCAGTGTATAAATTTAATAAATTAAGTTTGTAATTATAATACAACTTTTTTTGTAATTATTACGGAAAATTTATCGTAATGAATTAAAAAGCATTGCTCACGGCATCATCATTGCAAATTAATGTTTATCACCTTTTTGAATTTTTTCAAAAATTTTAATACTTATGATTCTTGACAAAGTCCTTCTAGTCATATTATTTTTTTTATAATCAGTAAAAAATTTTTTTAAAATTTTTTTTTTTAATTTTTAAAAAATTTTAAATTAACTATTAACAGATAATTATTTTCATTTTTAATCGATAGTCAAAAGATTTAGTAATATTTAATAAATGAATATCAGATTTATTAAATACAAACAAATCATTTTAAATACTAAGAAATATTTGTTTAATACTAAAAAGTGGTCTCTAATAAATGATTTGTTAACTATTAACAAATATTTTTTTAAAACAAATAAATCCTTCTATCAGTGTAGTTTTTACATAATTCCACCTGTAATAATTACATATTTTTTCTGTAAATTTTAAAGAATATTTATTGTGGAAATTTTGAAGATTATTTTCTGTAAATTTTACACAGTTATTTTTTCCATGCGTTATATATATTGAACTATGAATAAAAATGGATTAGATAGCAATATCACGTCTCTGCAGAGTTAAAACTCGAGCAAAAAATTTTGAGTAAAGTCTAGAGTCTTACATGGGATTTAAACTGTCTAAGCTTAGGTTTAGGTCAGTTTATTGCCAAAATACTCTCCTCCGACAAATCCTTGAAAGTTTACTTCAGCGCAGTAATTTATAAGCCCAAAACGCGATTTTAAAATTTAAAATTTATTATTTTCGGTGAATTTTAAAATTTTTAGTCTTCCATAAAAGATTTTCGACCTCCAGGTATATTTTTTTCAATGTACACTAGACGTTCTATTGCTGTGCAATGGGTTTGGGATCTCTATACAATTCTTTTCGACCTGCTGCTATACCTTTTCGCTTCTTTTTGCTTCTCTTACAGCTTATATCTGTACCTTGTACTGTATTCCCGCCCTCAGTTCGATTGTATGGTGTATATTATAAGATTAAAAGGGACGAAAGTAAGCAACGTACGGAATACACTTTTTTTGTTGCATACAATATAAAACTTTTAAAGAAAATACTTTTCAAATCTGGTTTTAAAGTAAATAATTTTTTATATGTTTAAAATCAAAAATTTTTAGTCTTTAAATTCTTGCGCACAAAAAAAAAATAAAAATTTGTGTTAATAATAAGGAAAGCTTCGTTTCAAATCAAATAAGACAATTTTCAAAAAAAAAAATTTAAAAAACTAGAATTTTTTAAAAATTTGAGAAATTTTTTAATATTAAAATTAAAGAGTGCAAAATATTGATAATTTAGTAAATATTTACAAGTGGGGTCAACCATTTTAATTTTTAATTTTTTTTCAACAAAATTTCTATTTGATTTTATAGATATTTTTTTTTTTTTAATACACAAAAAAAAATAAACAAATAAAAAACAAAAAAGTTGATTATTACAAATATACAAACTTTTAAAAAAATTTATCAATTTTTTAGAAAATTGTTTTTTTTTCTTTTAAATTCTTCGTTTTTTTATGTACTTTGAAAAAAAAAAAAAAAATATCAAAAAAATATACAATAGAAATTTTATCCAAAATTTTCTTCAACAAGGAGATCCACGCGGTCAAATTTTTAAAACTTTCTAAAAATTTGTAAATTCAATCTACGTAGCCTAACAATTAAAAAACAGAAGATTTTCGGGATATTTAATGAAATAATTAAGTTTGTAAATTGTAATTTTTACATATAGGTAAACGGAGATTCAATCAGCCGTGTATTTGGTTAAGAATTTATTGCAATTAACGATTTAAAAAAAATTTCATTTTTGCACGACTGATAATGCGAAGCATCAGAGAGTGCTTTACAATCGAAAAAATTTTTTCTTCTCATTTCGGCGACTATTTTGATTATTATACCCTTGTTAATTCACGGAATCAAGATATTTTGCACACTGTTGTAAAGATTATTTAATGAAGAATAATTCCATACTTTTTAAAAATTGATTTAGTGTAATAGAAACGGAAAAAAACATAAAAAAATCCATGAAATGAGTTAATTTTTTTTTTCTTAATTTTTTGAAAGAATTGTAGGTCACCGAATGCGAATGGCTAGGTAATTTAGTGTCATTTTATAAATTTTTGTTCACATTGTTTATTTTATTAATATTTCATAATTAAATAAGCATTGTGAGTCGTGCACTTTTGGATTTCCCAAACTTTCATTGAATTTGATTGAAAAAATAATGAGCCTTCAAATTTCATCAAAAATTTTGTTAATTAATTACAAGATGCATAACAAAAATATTTCTACGCATTATTTTTTTATTGACATTCTTTGCACTGGGAAAGTACTTGGATCTTCTTAAAGGCAAAAAAACTATCGAAATCTTTATTTTTTTCTTTCACGATATTTTTTATCATAAGTGCGCCGTAAAAACAAGCAGAGTAAAAAAAATTTGAAAATGTTAATTTTTCACCTAATTATGGCCAAAAATGGGATTGACCCCACTTGTAAATAATTACCGATAATTTTTTAAAATAAAATTAATTAAATAAATAAAATGAAGTGCTTATAATTAACTTATTTAAATAAATTAAAAAAGCATCGATGCTATTGTTACGAAAGCTATAGATACGAATTATATTTTTTGTGACAGAAAAAAAAAAGATAGCAATTACTTGTAAATAAAAAACATTGAAATTAAACAAAACAAAAAGATAAAGAATGAGGAAGACGAAAAAGAAAAGAAGGAGTTGGAGGAGGAGAAACAGCTGCTGAATGTATAGATACATCAACAGAGATGAAAAAGACCAATTTTCAGAATACCTTGTATAGTACCGGTGGTTTTTGAAACATGTCCCACCTCACACAGGTATTCATTATCTGAAACATGTGGTCCTTTTTGCCTCTCTCGTGCTCTCTTTCCGTCTCTTGTGCTTATATCATGCGCATACTTAAATTTATATAAACTTCTTTATCATCGTCTTTACTTGATCATCATTCTCAATCGCTTTGGTCCACGAAACATCTGCGGCAGCTGTTATATACGCGTACGTCCGTGTCCGCGTCGGCGTTTTCTCTCCCTCGTCCCTCTTTACTTTAAAGGTACAAGGCAGGTGCAACTCGACGACGCACGAGTACTTTTACTTTATTTTTGTTTTATTATTATAATTATTTTCTTACTTTGGCTGGCAATTACGCGTGCCTCTTGCTGCCTGGTTTATTGTAATTATCTAACCAGATTTATGTGCCATTCATTTCTTTTATTTTTCACAATTATATTGTCGAATTTCAATCGTAATAATACTTTTGGTATTAATTAAAAATCTAACTTGTATTTACACTGATAAAAAAATTAACTAGACTCAAGAAAATTATTCTTTCCAATAAACTTATTTTTAAGACAACCGGTTGTTTCGCTTCAAGAATTTCTTACCTTGAATATCGTCATCTTGGCTTAAAAGACCGATATCTTCGGTCGATAACTATTGTCACTTGATTTAAGAGCGTATTGTCATCGATCGATACAATCAAATTTTTTATCCAAGAACAATTCTCGAAAACTAACTATAATTTTGTTTTCTTCCCAGAATTATATATTTTTGGTTCAAGAATAAGTTTCTTCATTAAAAATAGCAAAAAATCTTTTTTAAAAGCGAAATTTTTACTTAAACATATTCTGGAATTTATTTGGGACTTTTTTGACATAGAAAGTAGCAGAAATCAAAAAATTTTTAGTTTAAACGGCGTTTTTTAAACAAGTTTTAATCCAAGAAGAAATTCTTGAAGGAAGTATATGTGTATTTTGTTTTAAAATAGTAAAAGTATTTTGTTAGAGTAAAATTCTTCTGAAGAACTTTCTGCTCATTTAAGAATTTTAATTTCTTGAATTAAAGTTAAGAATCTTTAAAAATATAATTTTGAAAAATACATTTTTTTTAGTTTGAACAATTGCTTGATTTAAGAGTAAAATAAATTCAATAGTTAATTTTTGAAAATAAAATAATTAATTTTTTAATTATTTTTTTGGATATCTAGTCATTATTTTATGTAAATATAAACTAATTATTTTAATAAAAGTAACATCAGTAATCACCGTGGCGTATTAGTTAGTGTAGCTTTCAGTATAATTAATCTACTTTTCAACTTATTATTTTATACTCACAAATAAAGCGCTGCCGCACCAGCAATTCCACCACCGCATTGTGCAGCAACATATAAAGTTGCACGTAGTGGTGATACTTTCCTTGTAATTGCAAATGCCAGTGACACTGCTGGATTAACGTGACCTCCTAAACAAAAATATAAGAATAAATAAGAAAAATGGAATATTTAATGTCTCCTAAGATAAGATAAACTTTATCAAAATAAATATGCATGCAATTAAATATTATATTATCTTTTTATGATAATTTCAATGTTTACAAACAATAAAAACAATATTTACCGCTGATGTGGCCAAAGATTAGGTATATAGCAGAAATAGCAAATCCAGAAGCAATCGCAGTTGCCAAAACAGACAATCCACTTCCGTAAACATTTGAAGAAGAGGCTGCGCCAAGTACAATAAGTGAGAAGAGAAAAGTTGAGAAACATTCCGTTGCAATTGCTTTCCACAATTCTATGCTTTTTAATTCTGAGGACATGGGATTTCTGTGAGTTTTCGTTCGATTTTTGACCTTTGCTTGCATTTCCGATATTTTAGTCAGCAAATTAACGATATGCATGTCCAAATCTTTCGATACTTCCTCCATATTAAATGTTTATTTAAAATTAATAAACAAAACAGAAAAAAACACTCGCACTGCCGTTGACCTTATGATGCAAGATTCTTTGGTCAATGTGACCACAAGAGGACTTAATGAGTTTAAATTAACTTTAATTGAAGAGCATATCTCCGGACTTTGGTCACTCTTTCTATTAATCCTATTTCTTCTTTAGTTTGAACTTTAAATAACCCGGCACAAAAAATTTTAATAAAAATTCTTCAAATAAGTTCGATTTATTTAAAAAATTTTCCAAAAAATCACAAATTTAACAACCAAAAACTTCGACAACAAACAAAAGCACTTTTGACAAAATAAAAAATGTAAATGTTGATGACCCGATGTTGCCGGTCTGGCAACGCGCTTTCAAGTGAATGCTAAATCTGAAACGAAAATGAAACAAGTGGTCTCAACAACTGGCTGATGCTTCTCTTGCCTGACACCCTGACGAGTTCAGACACCCCCACTCTCAACATCCACCGCCACCACCACCACCACCACCACCATCATCATTACAGCAACACCATCAGCCGTCACAAATACTAATGTAAGTTAGTCTGGATGTATTAGTGTAATTTTAAGTCCCGAACTTGAACCCAAAGTCCGAGAAGGAAAAGACGGTCCTGGAAGAGATCCTTTGGAATTTAATATAATGCTCCAACTCTAAAACCAACTGCCTGAGGCCAGTTACTATATTTTATTTTACTCTGAAGAACATCTACATCCACATTGGGCCATTTAGACACAAACATTGAACCCTCGGTGTTGTGAATATGGTCTGTAGATATATGGGTATGCTGTTACATTATATATTATATCGGCTTTTTTTTTCACCTTTAAGGAAAAATCTATGGTATTGGTAGCGATCTTACAATGTAATTTTTAACAATAGGAGAATATTTTTATAAAGAAGGTTTTACCAGCAGATATTTTAATTAAAAACATGAAACATCTGCGCTTTTGAAGATTAGGTCACTGTTAATGGAATTTTTATTTATTACGACGAACAGTTGCAGATTTTTCTTTATAGAAAAGAAAATTAACATTATCTTGATTTGAGTAGAAAAATTCTTAAACTAAAAAATTTTTCTTAGTTTAAGTACACGGAAAATACCCCGAGAAAGAATATTTATATATATTCATATATATTGGTCATTTTTAGTTGAAATAATAAAAAAATAAAAATATGATTTGATTCACGATATAACTTCACGATCGAAATTTTAATGTCACAAAGAAAATTAATAAATTTTCAATGACTCCATTGTAATTTCTATTACAACTTTGTTTTGTGATTTGACTAAAATTTCCAGTAAACTAAATTACAAACAATGTTTGTAAATCTCAAAGTTTTTTAATGAAATTTGACGAACAGTTCCGTAAAATTACAATACAAGTAAGATTTTTACATAAAGATCGTAAAATTACAACAAATCCTACTGTTTTTCGACATTTTTTGAAAAATTACTAGAATTGTTTCGTAATTTAAATCATTCGCAGTAATAAATATCGATTGGTACTTTTACCCAACCTTTGTTTTGTAAAATAATTGTAATTTTACAAATATTTTTAACAGTGTAAATTTTATTTCGAGATTTATAATTCGAGATTTTTTAGTTTTGATTAAAAATAATTTTTTTTCACTGTAAATTGTACAGAAAAAATTTGTAATTAAAAGATTTTTAACGATTTTGTTTTCCGAATTTGAAACAAAAATTTACAGATTTGTTTATTAATTAATATACAAAAAAAAATGAGTATCTTAAATTAAGAAATTTCTTCTTGGCCCAAAAAAATTTTTTTGCAGAATAAGACGGAAAGAACAAGATGACACTGGATATCATCCAGGATTATGATCAGTGATATCTGTGATGAAAAAAATTTTCAGATAGTAGCTAGAAAAATCCAGATTATACTGCGTGGCATCTGGATTATACTCATTGTAATCTGGATTTTACCAATTGTAATCCGGATTATACCCATTGTAATCCGGATTATACCCATTATAATCTGGATTATACTCATTATAATCTGGATTATACTCATTATAATCTGGATTATACTCATTATAATCTGGATTATACTCATTATAATCTGGATTATACTCAATATAATCTGGATTATACTTAATATAATCTGGATTATACTCAATATAATCTGGATTATACTTAATATAATCCGGATGATACCAACAGCTATCTGAAAAATTTTTTCACTCAGTGTAATCTGGGATTTTTTTACACAAACAAAAGTTCTTTGTTGGAGAAACAATTTTTTAATTAAAGAATATATTTTTAAAAACAAAAATTATCTTGAATAAAATGAACGTTTTTTACAGAAATTTCTGCTTTAAAATAATTTAAGTCTTGCTAAAAATTTTTTTAAATTATAGTAAACCTTTTTTTCTTTATAATCTTAGTTTTTTTCACAATAATAATTTTTAATGATCATTCAAGTAAATTAAAATTATTATTATTAATTAAAAAAAATTAAAAAACGTAATTTCAACGATTGATAAGATATATATATTCAAATGTTTAAATTTAAAATTTTATTTTAAATTGTAAATCTTACAATATGTCACTCCATTATTATTTCAAATGGTGAAACGTAAAAGATCCTTTTTTTTTTTTTTTTTTTTCTAGTACACTATGTCTTTTTTTTTTTTCAATATTTTATTTTCATGGTTACAAGAGTGTCTGTTAATTTTAAAATCCAACTATTTATAGATAAATTTTATCTAACCTTAAGACAAGTAATAATAATTAAGCTGTCAAGATTTGTTGAGTAATACAAAAAATTTTTCCTCTTTTCAGTATCTATGCTTATAAAAAAAAAAAAAAATAAGTTTTCTAAAGATAACATTTTCTTACTAGATTTCCAATTGACTCATTAAATTTTTGTTTTATAATCTACTTGGTCACGTGAGTGAAAATATTTACATATTTAAAAGGGAAAATGGAATGAAGTAGTGACCCTGGAGCAAAACGAGAAACTTTTAAAGTTGCAGACAAAAATTTAATTACTGCGTTACAGTTATTAGTTTAAATTTTATTATAAAAGTTTCGAACGAATTAAAAACTAAGTTTCAATTTTCAAATTTAATTTTTTTAAAATTATTTTTCTTAATTTTTTTAATCATTAATAATTATTCTCTAATCTAGAAAAATTTGTATTTTGAGGCCAAGAATTTTGAGGTAGGCTTCAGAACGTAATAAGGGATCGTAAAGCAAAAGTCCGAAATTTAATGCAAAAAATACAGAAAAAAAAAAAATTAAAAATACTTTAAGTTAGTATTTTGAACAAGAGTTTTAATAGCTTGTCAAAAAAGTTCAATAAAAGTGGGCAGGAAAAAGTAATATAGCCGATGACCACCTGGAAATTCAATATATACAGGTAGTACAGAAAAAAGTGTACATTGAAGTTTAAAGAGGATAAATCATATGAAAAAAACCCTAGTCCTACGCTCATGGCAATGAAAAAAAGATTTTATGCTCATGCGCAGTGTTGTAGAGACAGCAATATCGGACCTACTGCTTTCACTTGTATTTTTATTTTTGGGACCGATAGGCCATAAAATAACTTACTTTGTTTACATTTTGAATGGTAGGTCAAAGATTCAATGCGACTAAAGTAAAACTTGAAAACTTTACGTTCACGGAAAAAATACGTTGTAAAATTTATAGAAAAGTTTGTAAAATTTACAAAATTCTATCTATAAGTCGACTCAGGGGAGGGTGGGGCAAGACGGCCCACCTAAGCCAGTTTTTATTTTTTGTGGCTTTCTACTATCAAGTGGATTTACATTTGTCCAACTTTGACTCAATTCACCGGAATTTTTCGAAAGTTCCAAAAAAAACTTTTTTTTTTTGGGGGCAAGATGGCCCACCTCCAAAATATGATGAAAAAATATTAGAAAAATAAATTGGTCAATTTTTAAGGTGGGACTTATTGCCCCAGGTGGGCCGTCTTGCCCCACCCTCCCCTATGTAATATTTATAGAACTTACTATGTTATTTTACGTGGTAAATTCTGTAATTATAAATCTGTAAATTTAATAAATTGAGTCTGTAATCTTAATATAACTTTTTCTGTTATTATTACTGGAAATTTATTGTAATGAATTAAAAAGCATTACTAGAGTCAGCATCATTGCAAACTAATTTATATCACGGTTTTGAATTTTATCAAAAATTTTAATTTTTCTGTTTATTTACAGTGTACTTCAAGACAAATTATTTTTTTATAATCAGTAAAAAAAAATTTGTTCACATATGATAAAAATTTTAAATTTACTATTAACAGATTATTTCTTACATTTTTAATCAATAATCAAACATAATTTTAATTCAAGAAGTTACTCTGCAACGATCACATCATATTCTTATAGCCCTGAATAAAAAAAAGTATTGAGACAAAGAAAAAAGTATTGAAAAGTATTGGTTTTATAGTCAATCCAATACTTTTCAATACTTTTTTCTTTGTCTCAATACTTTTTTTTTAATCAGGGAGATTTCATAGAATTTATCTGTAAATTTTACAAAAAAATACGTAGTTTTCACGTAAACTCACAAGTAATAATTACATATTTTTTCTGTAAATTTTAAAAAAT